>JAHREE010000173.1:5747114-5810571 GCA_033628505.1 Tringa tobata | reverse complement strand
TGTTTGCTCTGTTTCTTGTATCACAAGCTTTTAAATGTTTAGCTGAAGGAGGTGGAAAGCCAGGCTTGGTTCTGAGGTGCGGGAGTGCCTAGCGAAGAAGGGGGCCGCAGGGAAGTTCTCTGTGGCATGGATGCCATCACCCTCTGCGTGTTCACCCTCTCTGGGGTCACTCGTGCTCGAAGGTGGACCTGGAGGTGCTTTTAGAGAGATACCAAGTCTGCAGAGCGAGAAACTTGTGGGGTGAATTCAGAGGTGGTAAGTTACTGTAGAAGGAGGGTGAGGCGTACGGTTGGCCTCACTTGGGAGTGTGAAGGCAGTGATGGCTTTGCACGTTTAGGCTGGAAGGAAAACAGCTTAATTTAGATCTGTAGAAATACAAATAAAAGAGGGAAAGCCTGAATCAAAGTAAAGAGAAGAGAGAGAATTTAAGAGTAGATGGATGGGTACTAGATAACCTGACACGCGTTGGCCTTAAAAACAACTGGGTGATGATCCTGAAACACACTGGTGTTATACCCAAACTAAACAGAAGTGAAAAGGTGGAAGGTGTTATGTTTAGTTTAAGAACGTGCTTCATTGAGTTGTAGACTATGAACTAGTTAGACATCAGTTCAAGAGAAGGCAAATGTTTTTTGGCTGTCTGGTTGAGCAGCAGCGTGATCACCATAGTTTTAAGAGCTTCTAAAGTATTTCAGACAGGTGGGGAGAGGTCGGCAGAAGATGTTATTGTCAGTGTGACTTAAATTTCTTTGACCTGGGTACACTGAATCAGAGAAGATCACGTAGTCTGCATAACTTTACACTTCAGTGATTTTTCCTATTATGGTATCTTCTAGATTCTGTACCAGCCAAAATACAAATTATTGGAGCGTTTCCTGATCGTTAAAACCTGGGAAAGCATCATATGTACATTTCACCTCTTTCTGACAGCAGGGGACGATTAAATCAATGTCCCTGGGGTCCAAGTTGTAGCTAATTGAGAATGTTGTCAGTAAGGTAAGTGACAGTAAGGGACTTTTCTTTTGTAGTGGAGTAACCTAGGAAGAGAGTAATTTCTTTAATGAAATACGTGCCCCTGCTGTTGGGAGAGTCTAAAACTGTAAGTTTGTTTTGTTGTAGAGCGTGGTGTACCTGCCAGGCTGCCGGCCGAGGTTATCAGCCAGAGAGACTGTAAAGGAGAGGCAGTGCCTCTGTTCCACCCCCCACTCGTATCTCTGTGAAGAGAGATATGAGCTGAGAGGCGCCCCGATGCATAACCCTGTTGTTAGTTAATCTGAAGCAATTAATTGTAGGAAAAGCACTCGGAACTTTACGGCTTCCTTCTGTAGTAATGTTCAGTTCTACAAATCAGCTGGGGAATGGATAACAAAAGATCTGGGTTTTTGCTTAACGTGGAGCAATGTGTCACAGAAATTATTTAAAAGTGTGAGAGGAGGGAAAAGAGTGGAGAGAATGTTCATTCTGTCCATATACTGGTGTGTAGGGAATTGGCTGTGACCCTTCAATGCTGGATCGTTTTAGCTGAGGATGTCAACATTACTAGGAACAGGGTTTATTGGGCTTTGAACACAGATGGGGAGGAATCCTTTGGGGAAGCCTCTTGTAATCTCTTCAGTCTTGCACTGTTGCAAAAGAATAGACTGTTACTTTACCAGGATTTAATTACACCTCCTGTTTGGAAATGAGGATTAGAGAAATTGACAGAAATTGTACTAGGCTGGATTATTGTTTGGGCTGTCTGGCATCGATACCGTATTTCCTCTTATCAAGTTCCCATCCCTTGAAACTTGCAACCCAAAGTAGATGAATGAAAAAATAGCACTGACAGCTCCCAGGATAAAGATCTGTGTAGATGCATAAGGTGACAGCATATACTTATGGAGAAGCACAGCACTTGAGAGGTGCAGTATTTTGGGTGGACTTGATTATTGTGTTGTTCATCCTGTTTTGTTCCCATGATGGATCCTGTCTACTCCCTCATAGAATTAGGAGTCTGTATAAAACCTGGCAGTGGATCAAATATAAAAGACAGTTTATGTGGGATTTTGGGTGCACAAAAATGACACTTACTAGAACCAATTTCTGCGTCTGATGGATCTTTTTGAAAGGCTTTGTGAGCTTACTGAGCTTGGAGATGAAGTGGGAAGAGAAACGTTAATGGCTTGGTCACTGCCTTTGCTATTCAACAAGTAATAGTCACAATTTGGATCACAGAAAATGTGTGCCTTGTGTCAAGCCTGTGACTTGCATTGTTTTTCACAAAGGAAAGATAGATGAAAGAAGGGTCTTTAACCTAACTCAGAATTGTTAGGCACTCACTCAGTTTGTATTATCCTTCCGACCTTCAGTACCAGGACTCGGCAGCAGTAATAAGATACTTATACTTAAGTAATGAGTGTGCCCTGTAACACAAATCTGTTTGAGGTCTTGCTTCATCAGCACTTCTGTAGAACACTGGATCAAAACTGTGAGGAGCAGGTTGGTGGGTTAACCTCGGCGAACAGCAAACGCTCACCCAGACTCTGCCCTTCCTTAGTGGGGCAGAAAATAGGATGAGAAGGCTCATAGCTTCAGATAAAGACAGGGAGATCACTTGCTGATTACTGGTGAGGGCAAAACAGGCTCGACTGGGGGAAACTTAATTTAATTTGTTGCTAGTAAAAATAGATTTCGATAGTAAGAAACAGGAAGACAGATACGGAAGCAACATTTCTCCTTTCCCCCTTTCCCAGGCTCAACTTCACTCCTGTGGCCCAGACTCCTCTGCCCCTTTCCCTCATGGTGCGGGGGGGCAAAGGGGTTGCAGTCAGTGCGAGCTGGTTTCTTTCTGCTGCTCCTTCCTTCTCCTGCTTTGCCTCTGCTCTGGCTACAGTCCTTCAGGAAAAAAAATCTGCTCTGGCACAGGCTCTCCGTGTGCCGCAGCTCCTTCGGGGCACATCCACCTCCTCCAGCTTGGGTCCTTCCCAGGCTGCGGTGGTGGATATTTGCTCCTGGAGCACCTCCTCCCCCTCCTTCTCTGACCTTGGAGTTCCCTCAGCTATTTCTCACTCTTTTTGTTCCCTCCTCCTCTCTCTGGCATTTTCTGCCCTTTCTTAAACACGCTTTCCCGGAGCTGCTGCCAGCGTTGCTGAAGGGCTCAGCTGGGTCCTGCTGTGGGAATGTTGGAGCTGCCTGGGACATGGACGAGGACAGGGCAGCCCCTGGCCTCTTCCACAGGGAACATCCCTGCAGCCCCCACTGGTGCCAACACCTTGCCCTTCACACCCAGTACAGCAGGATTTACAAGAACTGTAGCAGCTGGCCTAGAAGTCATGTAGAAATCATCGTGCTACTCTGAGGCGCAGAAAGATGCGGTCCTGGGCTGGTCTGTCAGCTCTTTGGTTGCAAGAAAGGTACCGTCCTCAAGCGTTCGCATCCTGAGTATCGCTTCTCAAATAGGACTGAGACAAACCACAAGTTGTTATAAATAAAATCTTCAAGCAGCTTGCACTAATGAAACCTTGTGAGTGTTCCCAGCTTGTTTAACTAACTCAAAAGGGTTCCTTCTAAGAAAATGACCTGAAGAAATTTTGATTCCATTTGTTGAATTTTGACTACCGTTACAAATGAACAGCATGGTGGTCAAGCACGGTCATGAGAGATGGCCAAAGCTCCGTGTCAGTGCTGAATATCTGAAATTAATGAGAATGTATTTTTAAAGTGCGCCCAGAATTTGGAAGCATTGGTTATAGGATTCTTTTCTATTTTAAGCCAGTCTGAATGGTCAACTTATTAAATAAAGGCCTTAATCTGTAGAAGAGCTGTGTACAACTTTGTGTTGGAAAACTTGTTTGGCATCAAAACCACAGTTGTGTGAATGAAATGCAACATGCCCCAAGAGGGACATTGTCTCTAAGACCACTTTACTGAAGCAGTCCCCAAAATACCTAGCGATGACCAAAGCACTTTGATGTTAATGATCACATACATTTGAAATCCTCATTATGTATTTTTTTCATTAAAAGCTTTTATTTTTAAGAGATCTGTAAAGTTGCTGTTCTCAAATATTGAGAAATAAGATTTGTGAAATACCGGTGATGATTCTTTTTCAGTAATTTTATCACAACATCTTGGTCTTGCAGGTGACTCATGTATTTTACTGAAGTGTTCAGGTTTATGTGGGTTGTGTTTTGAAACCTCTCTGCAACACTTTTAATGAGAGTATCACATCAGTCATAGCTTAATTGGGATTCTCAGGGTGCCTGGCTTTTTTTGGTGTTTGAATGATAATTTTGGAAGGTAGAAATCACATTCCAAAAGCCGATTGCAAGTCCTTCATGAATTTTTGATGAAACAGTAGCTTCTCAAAGGAAACGGCTACAATGGATGTCAGTGTGAAGGTTGTGCCTTCTCAGAGCATTCTCAGGATATCAGTGGTCTAATGTTTTCTTTCCTTCCTTTGGAAACACAGTGAGGAAACCTTAGGTCAGCTCAGTGGCAAGCTGAATGAATGAAATAAAGGATCCATGAATTTCCATGGGTGTTTCCGGCCATTCATCATTTCTGCAGTCCGAACGTGACCTTGCTCAAGTTCAGTGAGATGTATGGCTCCGTCTGGAAAAGCACCGAGGAGGCGAATTTTTACAGTTCAAGTGAGGTAGAATGATATAGTTCTGTAGAAACCTCAGCCAGTGTGAAATACTGTGTTACTGTGGGGAGAGAACGTGCCCCAGAGGTTCACAGATCATTGTGACATTGCCATGAACACAGAACATTACCCACGGGTACCCAGTTTGCCAGTGGAAATAACCAGTCTTTTAAAACACTGCTTTCTTACCAACTGAATTTCTTACTGCCGATACTATCCCCCTTCTGGTTGTTGTTTTGTTTTGTGTTGTTTTGTCTTTCCTCTCAACACCTGGTTTCTGTAGTTTCTTATTATATCTTCCCTCACATTTAGCCTTGCAGAATAAAGGGGCAGAGTAGCAAACCCAAAGGAGCAGGAAATATTTTACATGTCTGTTTTCTGTTTGTCACTTTCTATGCTGCTTCTTTATCTGGATATAAGTAGGACATAAAACCAGCAACATCTTATGAGTTCTCATTTGTTTTTCTCCCTTCTGAAATGCAAGACCTCAGATGTATGGTTAAAGCTTATCCTCAGAGTAAACCAGGGATTTATAAACCTCTTAGGACTCATGCCCTACTTAGAAGGTGTTTATCAAATTTGTTTGTTTTTTATGCATACAGCTTGTAATGCAATTTATAGATACAAAGCTAGAGTTCTACATCTCTACCAGAAAAGTTTGTGGACTGTGATGGGCCATGCCTTTTTGTATTTCTACAAAAGTGGAAATGAAGTGCTCTCTTCATGTCCTATTTTTTTTGTTTTCCATTTGTTGTGTTCCCTATTGTATTTACAGGGCAAGTGTATGAAGGACACACGTTTTTATGAATGAAGATGAAAAGTGGTGACAGTAGTAAGATGTGTTGTCTTATTTTTGACTGACAGCTTTGTTTCTTCAGATAACCAGGGGTGTTACAACAGTGTAAGTGAGGATGCAGATCTGCTGCTTGTATTTCAAACTGACTTGTCATCTGGAGGAGAAAATGCTGGTATAGTTGGTATGGTTTCACAAGTAACCAAGCCGGTCTAACACCTTGTGGGAAGGAACTCTTCCTTCCTCCCTTTAGGTAGGAAGCTGCTGCTTCTCTATGCATTTCTCCTGGTTGCCTGTTCCCGGCCTCTCCCTATGTTGGTGGGCACCTGAGGTGGGACTTAATGTGCTGAGCCAGGCGAGGGGAACGTTCTTCTCTCACTGTGAGGAAGCATGTAATTGATCTGAGTGGAATGAACTAAGTAATTCGGAGTATTTGGAGCTTATAGCTGCTTACATTTATTATGATACTTTCATATATTATGAATGTAATTATTGCAGAACTTGGACATCTCACATACTACTGTTGGGTTGGTTGTCCTCTGTTGCTTTGTTTAAAAGTTATAAGAAGAAGTGGTAGCCTGACTTACCAGTGTATATGTACTGGTATATGTCTGTGTTACAACTGCTCCAAGTTCCTTTAACTTCACTTCAAGGGTTGAGGCTTAGTATTAACTTTTCTATAGGGAAATAAGTTAATTAGCATACCTCGGGATCATTGATACCACTTTTGTTTGAGTCTGATTTGTGTGGTAGTAAAGAAGGGGGCAGAAGGTCCTTCACCATGCCAAATGTGGGCCATTCTCCTTCTCTGCCAGATCCAGGTCGTTCTCCTCCCTGCATATTTGTCTTGTAAACAATCAGATTTTAGAATTTGATGGTGAAATTCTCTGCAGCTTTCTCTGCACCGGACACCATTTAATTGGTGATCTGAGTGACTGAAGACAATAACTTTGTAAAAAGCAAAGTGGCAGGGTGTTGAGATAAATTGGAGAGAGTGGGGATGTCTAGCTGATAATGCTGTGTTTGTTGGTAGCAAGACCTTTAATCATCGGAGGGCATTTGATCTCTGCTCCAGGCTCTGGAGGGAGAGTGCTGAGTCTGGACGTTTCTCCTGTGTCAGCAAATGTGGCAGAATGCATAGTGGCAGTAATTAGTGAGCTGCTCTGATCAGAGTTGTTATCAGTTGCTCTGTTGCTTCAGGAGATGCTGCAGGAGTTCCTGCAGGTTCCCACCCCACTGGTGATCTGTGTGCGATTGGTAACAATTCCACACAAAATGTGTATGCATAAACAGAAATCTTTTACTGAAATCTCGTATTAAGAAGAGAATGCATGAAAGGGGATGGGTTTTGTAATGTAGTTTTAAAGTAATTTTAAATGTCCTTTTTGTAGATTTTGCTGTAGCTTTGTTTTTCCAACAGGATCTTGGTTCATTCAGCTCATGGAATAAACCAGCCTCTGGAGATAGAACCATAAATCTTAAGGTCCAAATGTAATATTTCATCAAATCATCCGTGCCGTCTTTATAATTATCTTCATCGCCACCTGTGGAATTATCACATTTAAAATCTCTAAAATCTGTAATGTTGTAGTAGGGAGAAAGCTGCTTACCTTAAGGACTCTGTTATTAAGTTTGTCACCCAGATTAGTATTTTGTAGAGATGACATATTAACATGATTAATCAACACCTGGAATTTCGATACAGCTGCTCTATGGCCGATGTTTGTGATGTGTAACGTGTAAGGAAGGTCTTTGGAACGTGTGTGTATGTCATCTAGAAAAGGGGAGTGGATTTGGGTCTACTCTAGCAGATAATTAGTAGTTGTTTCTTTGATAATGAAAGCAGATCCTGAATGTTTGAGCTGCACTGAAAGAAAGGAGGAAATATAAGAGGACTGTGTTACGGTGTTTGGCAAATGCTGCTCTTCCACTGGTAGGCTCTGCACAAATCCCAAACACAGCTCACCTGGGCCCAGTAACTTGTTTTTATCTCCATAAAACTTATGCAAACGGTAAGAAAACACCAACAGCTTTCAGGCCCTCCCCTATTTTTTCTGCAGTTAATTATGTGAACAAGTTGTTGGTTATCTTTCAAGTGTGCCTTATTTCGAATTCAGGTTTGTCTGGGCTCAGCTTCTAGCCACACTTCTGTTTTGCTTTTTACCATTTAATTACAGTCTCTTTACCTTAATGGGGAGAAAACACTGTGCATTAATCAAGATTTTAATGGGATTACTTTAGAGATGGGTTTAAGGAGAAACAGTAGGGGACCTACTGCCTTTAGAACAGCTGATAGAATTAACAAAAAAACCCAAACAAAACCAACAAAGAAACCCAACAACAACAATACCCCCCCACCCCCCCAAAAAATGCTGCCCCTCTCCCTCAAAGTTGCTAAAAGATGCTTTCTGTCTTAAACCTGGTGTTTATGTACGTGAGACAATAATCTCCAAGAGTGACAGGGGTAGCCTACTGCTTTTTGAGAATTTACTTAGGATTTCATGGCAGGGGACAAGAAGAGGCTGGTTTTTGTGAATGAGTGGCTTTTGGAAATGGTAGAGAATTGCAAGATCTCTTCTTCTGAGGGACGAAGGCTCATGTGTGCTTTCATCTGAGCTTTGAATCAGCCAGTAGATGAAAAATGTTCATCTTCTGACCTGACAATCAGCGATTAATACAGAGAGATGTCCAGGGAGTAAAGGTGCAACCAAGATCTCCAGATGGTGAGGTTTAGGCATAAGGAAGTGTGACTGGTGTGTAAAAAGTTGGGCAGACTCAGGATCTCTTCAGTCTCTTATTTCTTCTTTTTTTGTCAACCTTTTTCTTTACGTTTTTGGGAGAACAAAAGTTGGATTCTGTTGTCATTGTCTGTCAAATTTGCACTGTGCTGCAGTGGAGGTATTTGGTAGAGCATGGACAAGAGCCACTGTCCCTATGATACAGTTTGGTTTTGACTTCCATCTGAGTAGTTTCTAGTCTATTGTTGTTGTTAGTAGTGACAGAAAAACTGGTTTGTCCTTTGAAAACCAAATCATGGCAAGAAGCAAGACTGAAAAGAATTCCAAGCTATCACAGCATGTGCTTTTCCTGTTCTCCAAGTCACTCTTGGATCATCTTTGTAAGTTAAACCAAACACAAATGGAAAGAAGCTAAATTTTGATCTTTCTCCCTCAGTGTGGTTACTAGAATTGTTCCCAGTAAAACACCCAAAAATGGTGGTGATCCCATTTCCCACGCTTTTGCATCCCAGTCTTGGGATCACAAGACCTGCATTCTTATTTCTTGGTTTTACATTGCATTTGACTGAATGGGCCAGGTTTAATTCAAACATAAACCTATCAATAATCTAGATAATACATTGTGGCTGTCCTGGCTTGATTACATACTCTTCTGATGGTCTTAACATTTCACAAAATTTTGCAGCTTCAATATAAAAAATAAAAAAGAGCCGTAAAAATAATATAATTAGAAACAATTGCTGCAGTTTTCTGTTCTTCTTAAAATGTGCCCTCATAAAATAAAATTTCTCTAGTAGTGGTACTTTGGGAGTAAATTTGCATATGCATAAATAGTCTGGGAAGCCTATAATATTTTTCTTCAAAGCAAGTTTTGGCTGTCAAGCAGGAAAATTGCCTAGATACTGCGTAGCTGCACAGTGAAAGGGTGCCATGCCCTCTGCGTACTTAAGAGGCAGAGGAATGAATGACTCTATAATTACAGGTGTTAATAAGTAGAATTAAGATTCTTTGAGCAGCTGACACTGTATTTTCTGCTTCTGGTTTTACGTGTGTATTGTCTGCAGCCTTTCTGCCAGTGGTACCTGTTGGACTGCACATGGTCTTTAGCTACTCTTCTGCTGTCCCCAGAGACCTGACTGGAGAAGACCCTGTGCAACCTGCTCTAGTTGACCTTGCTTGGAGCAGCGGTGTTGGACTGGATGATCTCCAGAGGTCCCTTCCAGTGTCAGCCATCTTGTGATGTGAATTCTTGCTACTTAGCAGTCAGTGATGGAATCATAAGTGACATTGATATATCCATATATTGTTTTATTTTCTGTAAACCTTGTGTAAATCTGAGATTAGTTTTTAGCACTCATTTTAATTTACATAACTTCTGATCAGAGTCACTTGAATAAGTACTTGCAGACTCCTGCTAATATTCCTCTTCAGGTACAGCCAGTGCTCTTATTGATTGTTACATGCATCACAAACAAAGTAAATGTCTTTGTTTTAAGGCAAAGTGTGGTCACTTGTTCCCAGTTAGAAAACACGTGTTTCATGCTGTTTCTGCCAGATGAATATGAAATCAGCTCTGGATCCAGGATTTCCAGATCTTCCTCTGGAGGAAAGCTCCGTTTCAAAATGGGTTCTTAATAAATGTTCTGTGGCATGCTGTAAATTTTTCTTCTCTTCAGTTTATTTTACAGAGACTTTACTCTGAAATTTTGTCTCGGTACTGTATGGAGCAGTTGACCCCTTTGAGATCCTTCTTGGTGAATCCCGCTCCTGGATAAAATTTCCTCAGTTTGTTTTTTAGATTTGAGCTTAATGATAACTCAACATGTTTTAGAAAGTCTGAGAAAAAAAATCCTCTCAAAATAATGCAACATGCAGCCCTTCAGGTACTCTGAGCCTTCAGTTTTACCTTCAGAGAGAATAAGAGTTTTAGGAATTGAGTAGGAGGAGTTTCCTTTCTCACTCCCAAGACAGTTTTCCTCTGGGAAGATTTGAAGCAACCACAACAGAG
This sequence comes from Tringa tobata, assembly GCA_033628505.1. NCBI lineage: Eukaryota > Metazoa > Chordata > Aves > Charadriiformes > Scolopacidae > Tringa > Tringa tobata. The sequence continues at coordinate 5,800,405 of JAHREE010000173.1, read as the reverse complement.
ATTACAAGGCAAGTCTCGACTTGCTGGAATCCTACACATCAAGTTGTGGTCCCATTGGGATACTGGAAATCTCATACTTGTCCTCTTTAGCCCTTGACTCTTTCCTTTACTGTTTTGTTTTGGGTTGTTTTTTGGGGTTTTTTTGTGGGTTGGTTTTTTTTTTTTTAAATTTTTAATCCTGAGTTAAGAATTAAATTTTTTCTTTCTTTCTCTCCCTGGAATCCAGTACAGTGCAGGTGAAGGAGTAGCGTCTTCTGTTCTTAAAACTCCATTCTTTGTCTAATTGATTTCTCATTTGGAACTATCTTAGTTCAGTATCTTCATTTGGAACTAATGGTAATGATCTTTCAACTTCAAGGCATTTGGACAATGCTTTTTAAAGGTCTGAAATGTGTTACCTGAAATACTGAAAATTTTGGTGGAGAGTGGGTGAAGTGATACAACACGCCTGTAGATTTGTTTTCCACTTGCTTACAAGGAAAGATTAAAGTTTGTTTGGCCACTCACCACAGATTCTGTAGTAGTTTGCTGTATATTTCCTGTGCCTAAATACTTCCTATTCAAATTCAGATCCTCGGGGCTTGAGTCTGAGGTTGAGCCTCTTTGCTTAAATCTTTGTGGTAGGAGATTTTATCCTAATTCTGCACATTTTTTCTTGCAGCTGAGTGATTCAAAAGAGTAAAACAAAATACTAAAAATACTTCTTTTAATCCATGACATTTGGTATATAAGGAAGAAAACACTGTTTTTTCCCAGACTCTCACTTTAGATGTTGAGCTGCTGAGGCTCCATAATGTGTAATGATCTTTTTTAGCACAGGATCATGGGTATTCTTTCTTCTCTTAGTACATTGAAATATCTTTTATTTTGCATTTTGCTGAGCAGACTTCAATGAAAGAATAGCAAAATTAGTGTAGATTGCTTCAAAAATTCCTGGAACTACACTGATAATATTGTGGCTGTATGAGAATAAACTGGGTCCTTCTCTACTTTTGTTTCATCAGAGGATTGGAAATTTCAGGTATGATATATTAGAAGAAACTTCAAATAGTAGGAGTTTTGAGAGCTTACGAAATTAAAAATGGCAATTATGCAAATTGCAGAGGAGTAGTGTGGTCCAGGACGATGAGATGGGTGCAATAGAAGGGCATGTTTCTTGCTGGCTGTTGTTTCTCTTCTCCAGAGGGCACTCTGTAGCTGTTTGCCCTTGGCCAACCTCAACCTAGTCTTCAGGCAGTCTTCAAGCCTGTCAGGGTCCTGGCCTATGACTAGCTGGCGGGAGGCAGCCTGTGACCTCTGGCTTGGGACCTTCACTAGGAGATCCAGTTTACTGTGACTCTGAGAGCTGGTGGTGGCTGCTGCTATGGGGTATTAGAGCTATGGAGGCTGCAGACAAGAGAGTTCAAAGCCTGGTGTTGATCCCTCCAACTGAGATGCTGAGAGCATCTGCTGCCCCTTTCCCTGCTTTCTGCTGTCCTCTGATATAATGTGTGGGTAAAACTCATGCTGAAGTAAAGAATTTTTTTTCTCCTTGTTTTCTAAACACAGGAAAGACTCAGCAAGCCATGTGAAGTCCTAAATGTGCTCAGTCCCGATAGACCAAGTGCTAAAGTCCTTTTTAACTCACTTGTTTCCTGTTGCAGCAAACAGTGCGTTTCTTGTGCATTACCAAAATAATTCTTATTTACGGTAGAACCTTCTCATTCTAGTTCTATTCAGAAACGTTAACTTTCCGGTGTGCAAGCAGATTAGCTAAACTTCAATGCAGTATACCTTAAGCTGTATCAAAAATACTACAGTGTACAAACTTGGAGCCTTTATATTTGTTAGAACTTCTCTTATTTGTTTTGTTAAACTATACATCAAGTGTTTGTGGTGAAAACCATTTTAGTCACATCTTATAAACTGATCAACGTCTTTTTTAAGGATGTAGAGATTGTACCATGGACTTACTGACGCATGTCACACTGTGCCATTCATTGTATGAGCATTGAATAGGTAAATGAAAACATTAGTTTGGCTGGCAATTAGTGGGTAATAACATTTCATTGTTATATTGTAATTGTGTTATTGAGTGGTAGTAATGCCTTTTTTTTTTTTTAATTAAGCTGGGAATTGTGTGCCTTTAATATATATTTGAAAGATGATGAGTGTCATTGTTTTTCCAAAATAATGGTGCACCAGGGAGGTATTTTGTTTTTCCCTTCTCTATCTTTCAAGGAACCGCTGGTTTTGGCTCATGTGTATCAGAGCCCTATCCAGAGTGAATGGCTGTCACAAGGATAAACTGAGCAGAAGGTGCACAGTTAAAGGAAAAACAGAACATGTGTGAGGAGGTAGGCCCAGGTGAACCTCATGAGGTTCGACAAGAGCAAATGCAAGGTTCTGCAGCTGGGCTGGAACAATCCTCGTCATCAGTACAGACTAGGGGGTGAGGTATTAGAAAGCAGCCCTGAGGAAAGGGACTTGGAGGTGCTGGTGGACGAGAAGCTGGACATGAGCAGGCAGTGCGCAGTTGCAGCCCAGAAGGCCAATCACATCCTGGGCTGCACCAAAAGGTGCATTGCTAGCAGGTCCAGAGAGGTGATCCTTCTGCTTTACTCTGCTCTGGTGAGACCTCACCTGGAGTATTGTGTGCAGGTCTGGAGCCCTCAATATAAGAAGGACATGGACCTGATGGAGTGGGTCCAGAGGAGGGCCATGAGGATGATCGGGGGGTGGAGCACCTCTGCTACGAGGACAGGCTGAGGGAGCTGGGGTTGTTCAGCCTGGAGAAGAGGAGGCTTCAGGGAGACCTAATAGCAGCCTTCCAGTACCTGAGGGGGGCCTACAGGAAGGCTGGGGAGAACCTGTTTACAAAGGCCTGTAGTGACAGAACGAGGGGCAATGGCTTTAAGCTAGAGGGGAGCAGATTTAGATTGGAGATTAGGAGAAGGTTCTTTACTGTGAGGGTGGTGCAGCACTGGAACAGGTTGCCCAGGGAGGTGGTTGAGGCCCCATCCCTGGAGATATTCAAGGTGAGGCTCGATGAGGCCCTGGGCAACCTGGTCTAGTTGGGGGTGTCCCTGCTGACTGCGGGGAGGTCAGACTAGATGACCTTTGGAGGTCCCTTCCGTCCTGGACAATTCTATGATTCTATGAGGCATTAAGGTGCTCTTCAGAAAGCGTGTGTAGAAAGTGACACTTCAGATTATTTGGTGTTGCCCGATCTAGACGCGAGATGAGTGTAGCTGAAGTGTCAGGAGAAACTTTGGTGGGTAAAGGAATGGAACTGTTCCTGCAAATTTGAGATGGATGAATTTGACAGCTCTGGTCTGAAAGGCGGAAAATTAAGCAGACTGGTAACCCAGCAGTGTCTGTGGATTGTCTTCATTGGGATGCTCAGATCTTTCCTTTCTGCAGTAGTGTTTGAACAGTAAAACGTGAGTGAATGGTAATTGAGAACAAACAAAAATGTCCAGATTACCATGGGTATCTTTCCCAGAACACCAAATAAAAAACATAAATGGAAAAAATAAGCACTACCTTGATGCTTTTGCTATTTGTCCAGTCTCTTAAACCCTCTCAAAGAAATTGTGGTTTAAGAATCAGCAGTTAGCTGGAGGCTTTAAGGGAAAAACAAATATTCTAGGTGTTTGTCTTTCTACTTGAGAGGACATATTACAGGCCAGCACTTGTCTTTATAGTTTACTGTATAACAGCGTTGTACATGGGTCATGGACTAGTCCAACTGACACAAGATTGAAATTTGCTGTATTTAAAAGGCGAGATAATGCTGATGCATTTATACTTCCTGAAGGAAAGCTTTTCCTTTACAGTAACACCAAGTCTTGCGTGTCCTGGTTATTCTCTCCCTCCTCATAACCTCTGCGGACAGTGGTAAAGGCTGTAGGGCAGTGAGCACTTCTCTGGTTGTTAGCTTTTCGCCTTTCCCCTTTTTAAAATCTATTTTATTTATTCTTAGTTCAAATTTAGGCTATTCTCGTTTGCAAGACATGATCTGGTCTTTTCAAGTCCCAGAGAGTGAGGTGATGACTTTCACAGCTCTTTTCTCACTAGAAGAGCTATTCAACATGTTTCAGTAGAATAAGTGTAGTGGTGCTGGTTAAGGGGAAGGTAGAGGATGACTAGTTTCTTGAATTTTGGGAAATATGCTAGCTGCAGCTTTGCTGGGCAGCCTGGTGTTATTTTCTGCCTTTGTGTCTGAGAAGTGGTGGTAAACCTCCTGAGAAAGGGGGAGATAGATGAGAAAAGGGCTTTCACACTGAGGACCTGGGATGGCTGGGGTCTTAACGAGGCTGGGGTGGTATCTACAATCTTACAGCCGAGATATGGGTGGTGATCGGAGACATGAGGGATATGTAACTTAAAACTAGCTGCATAAATTAATCCAACATCAGCATTGACATTTGAAACTACAATAGGCATTTTGTAAAAAACACCTTTTGTTTTTTGGGGTAAAGTGAATGTCAGAAGTGTATCTTGTCACATTCAGAAAGCTGCATGAGGCTTTTGAATCAAGTGTTGCTTTTTAAGGAGGAAGGGGAGAATACTGACTTTAGGTTAATGTTCTGATCCATTATAGCTTCAGACTTGATTCTGCAATGAATCAGGCAGGTAAATTAGAAAGTGAAAGAAGTACAGCATGACTTGTGTTAAATCTAAATACTTGACACTGTTTTGGTTAGTTTGTATTTAAAATTCAGGCAATGGCTGCCTCCACTGAAACATTAATGAAATAAAATTATTTCTAATATTTCATGTGTTTGGTTTTATTTGCAGATGACATGGCAGAACTTCTTCTCGGAGAGTCCAAGCTAGAACAATTTTTGAAGGAAAATGCTCTTAAACAGACTAGTAGTCCCCGGGGCCCCCGGCCAAAGCTGACTGAGGTCAGGAAACATCTCACAGCAGCGCTCGATAGGGGAAACCTGAAGGTATGTAAGTCAGGCAGAGCAAGAGTTGGAAAAGCTAAAATTGACTGGAATACTCTGCTGATCATGGAGAAAAATGTGTAAAGTGCTTGTGTGGTGTTTTGTTATCGTTGCTGTTCCCAGACCATCATCAGCACTATGTTATTTCATGGCTCTTTGTTTCTTTGTGGGTTTTTATTCAGATAAATTCCTCTGATCTTCTTTCATTAAAAGAATAAGAAAATTGTCATTGACTTCTGGGGTGCTTAAATGAAGTACTTACAACCTGTTTGTGGAAATTTTTCTTGGAGTATATAACTACATCATTCTCTGTAGTGCATTAAATAGAATTGTTGAAAAACGCAAAATTCTTGCTTAACAAATTTCTGTAAAAGTCTCTCAAGTATTCAGCAAAGGTTCCTTAAGTTACGTTTGTGGGTGTGGGAAGTGAGATTAATACTTGAGAGCATTTTCTGCTATAACATTTTGATGTTCTTAACCATTCTAGCCCTTCTTTAACTTAACTATTGTTGTAGCTGCTACATAAGTATATCTTTTCTGTACTCAATGTCCATCTTTTGAGAGATCAAAAGGACCTTGTTTTACAGTCATCTGTAATGTTTTGTTTCCTGTGATTTGTGGGAGTACAAGTTTCTCTTCCTTCCCCTTTTCATTCTTCCATGAATCCTGTTTTCAAGTCATTTCTTCTGCCCTGATACTTTGAAATAGTGTCAATTAAATATGTAGGCTGTGGAGCATGTATCATTAAGTTTTGATGCCATGTTATTTTCACCTGTGCTCGTGGTGGTAGAAAAAAAAATCGCTGGAGGAGTTGTAATGACAGGCTGCCTTTAAATAGTTTCGTCACCTGGAAAAGCTGGGTTCTGACTGAGAGGTGTTTCTGGTGTGTGTGTAAATAAATACCTGAATATATAAAATGATTGGTGATGCTTTTCAGTAGCTTGGTGGAATGAAATTTTATGGATTCAGCCTGTACTGAAAGCTTTCCAAATCATAGAATGGTTTGGGTTCGAAGGGACCTTAAAGATCATCTTATTCCAACCCCCTCCCATGGATAGGGACCCCTCCCACTAGATGGGGTTTCTATAGTGAATATATACAGAAAACAGACCATATAATTATTAGAAAGGATTAGTTGTATTTTCTCAGGAAAAAAAAACCTTTCTTATTCCTCTTCCTTCTAGCCAGAATTTCTTCAAGAAGCTAACCTTATTATGGCCAAGTTAAACTATGTTGAAGGTGATTACAAGGAAGCTCTGAACACCTACGCCAGAGTTGGGGTTGACGACTTGCAGCTGGCTGCGGTGCCGCCCTACAGGCTACGGATGATTGCTGAAGCATTTTCTACTAAAGGTAAGATTGCTCTTTCCAGTATAAAGGTGTGGGAATAGTTTTTAAAAAGTTTATTCATAACTTGTCTGAAGTTCAAGAGTTTTTTGGCGTGCATATCAGCACAGTGGTGGAGTACCATGTTTTCAGATAAATTAGAGGATGGCTTGGCTCCTTTAGATTATTCAGAGTTTGTCCTAGGTTGACAAGACTTTTACCTCAATTTAATTTTTTGATGTGTGCGTTTAAAAGTCCTTCCATATGTAAATGTTAAAATAACTGGCTAGATACTATTGCTCAAAGTTATGAGTTACAAAAGTAGTGCAGTTGCTGTAGACAGAATTGGAGGAGAACCTTGATTCACCGTGATGCCTTCTACTGAATGTGAAAATGCTCAACCTAAGCCAAATTGCTACTTAATTAAGAAAAATAGTAAAAGCATGAGAAAATGACTTAAAGCAGTGCATTTCATGTGCAGTTTTATTTTTTAATTTTTTCATACCTGAATACCTTTTTTTTTAAAAAAATAAAAGAATTCAGAAAGTGAAATTAATTTTAAAAAATAGGTCGGTTTTTTTTTACTAGTGTGGTAGTGAAAATTGTAATGCTGGCCTTGTGTCTTAAGGTGGCAGTGCCACTTCAGTTTAGAAAACTCATTAGCAGATTGCAAGCTGGGTCAGTGTGTTGAGGAAAGCAGTAGTTTATATGCTGTACGTTTGTTAGAGTTTACTGTGTCTAAATGTTTGCTTTGGTCTGCTGTCTGTAAGCTTGGGTTTGATGGTACATAGGTACTTTTTGTTATGGCAGGAGGGGTGTCAAAGTCAGCAAACGCAATTCACGAGAGGCTTTAATAGCATTCACTGACAACTGGTCAAGGATTTTTTCTAACATTGGTCTTGGAAGACAGCGACTGTTTTCCACCAACAGCGTCCTGTAGTAAATATTAGAGAAGCATGAATCAAGCTCTATGGAGATTTCAAGGAAATAAGAGAACTAACTGGTAGCCAAGACAAAAAGATGCTTCCTAAATCTGGGCAATATTTAGATTAAAGTGGGGAGTTCTTAGATGTGATGTAAATCTACTCAGTTCTCTCATACAGCATCTCTGTGGGCATTTTGGCGATGGGTAGACTTCCACTCAGCATGGTGTGTTTTGGTTGTGTGTATGTTGTTTTTTAATTCTATGAGAGTGTCTGTTGAATTTGTCATGTTTTTTCCATGAAAATGCAATGTTGGACTTGATCAACTTTACATATCTAAGTTTGCTTATATCTCCAAGGAATCCCAGTAATGTAATTGAATCTTTTCCCAGAGCTCAACTCTTGTGTCTGTTTTATTTGACCTCATAGGATATATAACAATTGAAACATAAAGTTATTGATTTTGCAGAAAGTATTAGTATTATAAATTTTACTTAATGTAAAAATAATTATTTAGAAGATTGTAAAATATGTATCTGTTTTACCCTGGAATGTTTTGTAGGCTCAGTTTATTAAAAAAAGAAAAAGAGAGGGAGAAAAGTCATCTACCTAGACTTGGTGAGGTTTTTTTAGCTTCTGATTTCAAGTTTTATACTTAAACATTGAAATCTGTCATATCGAGCCTCATCTAATCTTGATCAGAGTTCATTAGTCTGGTCACTTCTACTGGGTGACTGGCTACCACTTTACCTGAGCAAACTGAGCAAACTATTGCAGTTTTGATATTGTTCTGTTCATGTTCAGAATCATCTTTTTTTTTTTTTGCAATGTTTCCAGTTTCAATGGAAGATTAATAAGAGTTAATGTCCCTTCTTCCCATGGTAGCACACTGCAAGAATGTAGTTTTCTGTAGGTTCTAGAATGAGGTAAAAGTTGCAGAGCAGTCTTAAGTTTACTTTTCAAAGTCTAGGTAAGTTGAAGTAATTGACAGCTTAATAGCAGAAAGTTTATCTTTCTGTTCTTCGTAGCAAACGAAGATCCAGCATGTGTGTTTGGGTGTAACAAAGTGCAGAAATACCGAGGTCAGGTTCAAGCTAAATTTTGCTGGAGTTCTATCTACTTATGGATAGAAGGATGGCGAAGCAGAAGAGCAATAGTGACAGTTGTGGGGAGAGAAAATGGAAGCGGACCATGGCAGGAGAAGTGAGATCCCAAAGTGCTTGCTCAGCTGTGGAGGGTGTGTGTGTATTTATATATGTGTACATACAAATATATAAGCGTGTCTATACGTATTTATGATACTAGAAAGTAAGAAAATTAAGATGTGACAAAAATCAAAAGAGAAGAGTTCTTGCTGCCTCTTCAGGCTCTCCAGAGCGAGCGTGTCTGAATGCATTGTCCATCGAGGTTGTTTGTAAACTTTACTTCAAAATGTTCATTAAATTACAGTAGTCTTCATTATACAAGTCTTCATTACAACAGTCCAGAACATGACATTTAGTGTGTTCACATCCCTGCAGTCTTCAGTTTGGAATAACTCTGTCATTAAACCAAAGAACTAAGGCCATCTGCTCCGTGCAGTGCGCTCACAAAGGGGGTTCCTCAATTTTTTTATTACATAAATGAATTAAATGCATCTTTATCTTCAAAAGAATGCTTTTAAGTCTCTGTGCTATTTATAGCTTTAGCTGAGGACAGCATATTTAGGAGAATATAAGTGAGAGGCATAATATGGAATGAGAGCAAGTCAGGCAAAGGATTCAAAGGCTCTCAAACCCAGTAAGGAAAATAAAATGATTGTTATTCTTTTCTTGGAAATGTCTAGTTATAGAAATGCTGCTTCAAATCTTCCAAACAAAGCTTCTGGATAGATTTGTCAAAGTGCAACGTTGTAGAATTTCAACGAAATTTAAGAAAAATCCTGTCAATTTACCTTTGAAATATTTTCTGTTTCCTTTACACGTGGCTCTTTGCGGCCTGTGATGTGCGGGGAATCGCAGGGCCTCGGTGGCCGAGCAGGGCTGGGAAGAGGATCCTGTCTCTCCCTCCTCCTAGGGAAAATATTCAAAATTGTTGGTTAGGTAAAGGAGCTGCTGTATTTCATCAGACCAAAAATCTCATGGGCAGTTGTTTATAATGATGAGAGGGGGAAAAAAAAAAAAAAAGTTTTGGAAAAAAATTCAAGGAACAGGCCAAGTTGTTTGGGTTTGTTTTTTTCTGGCTTCTGGCCACAAAAGCCACTTGCTAGTAGTGATGTCTTATGTCTTATCTTGACTAGAGGAGGATGTAAGAGTGGTCTGATGAGGAGTTATCTGTTGCTGTGTCCATTAAAATGGCAGAGTAGACCAGCCCTGTGAATGTGCACGAGGCAAAGCCTCAAAAACTTAATTAGCAAAGCTCAGGATTCAGCACCGTTTAGAGATCCCTCATGTAGAAGTTGCAACGAGGTCACTACCACACAGTACCCTGAACGTAGCGAAATTCTGGTATTTTTCTGCCTTTCATCACCATTTCCTCAAATTCACAAATTAAAAAAGGAAGTGTAGTGGAGGACAGTTGTCTTTTTTGGGGTTAACTTCATGGACAGGCATACTTTTTTTGACCTCACACCAATTCATTTTGTGTGTGTGTGGCCTTAGAATACAGTACTAGATTAGGTGTGGTGTTTTCTTTACTTTAAGAAATGAGGTGATTTTGATGCTGTATCTCTGAGTAATGACTCTGTGTGTGTATGTGGAGGGTGTTGTGTGGGACAGAGTATTAATAAAATCATAGTTTTGATATTAAGTACAGAATTCTCTGTGATTCAAAGTCTTGAAGAAATTGAGCTGGGGCAATTTTTAAAGGTCATATACAACATAGAGCTGAAAAGATGGAGCTTTTCAAATCAACGGGCCACTTAGTATTTGCAAAAGCACAAGAATACTGATCGAGAATCTGTTGGTTAGGTTTTTCCCCATCTGCTTGTAGTTACATTTGACATGAAGGCGGAGGAGAAGCATCCGATGAAACAGTTTTCTGTAGTGAAATGTCTATGGTTGGAGCTGCCAGCATATTTCAAAAGGGGACGAGGAAAAGAAAAAGGGGCATAAAAGGAGGACATGTTTGAGGTGATGGGCAGGTTTGCGTGACTGTTGTGGCAAAATGTTAGTGGGGAAGTAGGTGTATGAGCGTTGCTGAAACTGGCTCCCTGAAGCTGTTGCCTTTCCTTCTTTTGCAGTAGCTCTTATGACCCATTCTTGTAACCTATTATCTTACCTTTAATATAAAGTTTTAAGAAGTACAGAAGAAAATAGATTTTTATTCTTTTTTTTTCTTTTGCCCCAGCTGTAGCTTGGACATCAGTACCGGTGATTCGAGCTGGCTTATGCAGCAGGAGCAAAGTGAAGAAACGAGGCTGGGCAGGGGGAGGAGGAGGGAAGGACCATCTTGAGACTGTGGTGGCAAGTCTTGGTTCAAAGTAAAATGTAGAGGGGTTTTGCACATTTCTGACTGTATTACATACTTGATATTTAAGTATTTGCTTAGGAATGGCTACTTTTTGATAAGGTTCCCTTGTTACAAGAGGTTCATTTTGTCTCCATTTGTTTTACTTTCTTCGCTGTATCAGTTTAATTGGCCAAACTTAATTCTGAGACTGAAGAAAATCTTAATTTACCAAGAATTGAAATAAGACAAGTTATGAATCCCTAAAGAAGTAGTTAAAGACTGTGTATGTCTGACTTTTTTTTTCCTTTTTTTTTTGCGTTAGGCTTGTGTAGTTACCTCCAACTTCTCCTACTCTCTTCTTATACAAGACCAACCAGAAAAAATCTGTATACACTGTTACCATACAGAAGCATATATTTAGAATCTGTTTTAATAATGGCTGAAGCTAATATTCTCCTAGGAATATGGCCTCTGGGAATGGAACAATTAAGTTCCTGCAAGTTTTCAGCAGTATATGAATGAGATAATATACTGGAAAGCGCACACAGGCATTATTCAGATACTGTGCATGGCAATATCTCCTGTGTTTCTAAGCAATTTTTGTTTGCTTGTGGAAGCAGAGATGAGATGCTCAGTGGGATATCGAGGTGTTAATTTGGGGAGGTGCCATTTGTCAGTAATTCTGAAATAACAAGTATATATTTAACTAGGAAATAAGCTTATTGAAATTTTAGGTAACGTGATTCTGATACTGCTGCATAAGTCAAAGGACATAATTGAGAAATAAATTTATAATACTTGGCATTAGAAGTTAGGGAATCTTTCTACACAATCTTATAGATGAACGTAGCAATTTACACATTTCTTAGTTTGCAACTTTGTAAACTTGATTTTAGTAAATAAACTGTGTTTATATTTACTCTAGTGTGTAGGTTAATAGATGACTCCAGGTATCTGTCAAGAGGGCTGTGTTGTATTACAGTAACAAATTCTTGTTAAGTACGTGAGGGATGTCGTCTGTAAGTTACCCTGTGACATTACTTATTGCCATGGGCCGGCCCGTGTCTCGGATTGCCTGTTCAAATAACTGTGTTTATATTTAGATGATATATGTTGAGAAAGGTGAGACCATCTTTACTGCTGCTGACCCATATTCAAATTTAATGTTGCATTTACCAAGTTAAATGATTGGCTATTAATTAGTTCTATTTAAAGAAACATGGAAATACTCGTTAGGTTCAGTCGAGGGTCAGGTGCATGTGAATTGCCACTTTGCAGTTAACTTTAATCATATCCTGTTGTAATGGGATCTTGGGCACTGCTGGGCTCTGTCAGCAGACACCAAGCAGCTCTTCATGGAAGAATGCTAGATGAAAGCTGTTTTAGTAATTATGCCGGGGATCTCTAGCTTCATTAGGCAACGGGTCAAGAACTCAAGTTCCCTCCTCCTATATTGCTGTTGCAGCCCATCAGCAAGTTTGCAGACCATGTGTCGGAAGCCTGTGCCATAGGAACTTCAAACTTTGGTTGGCTGTTAAATACATCTTTCCCCACTCTATTTTTATGACTTCTGCCCTGCTGGGGCTGGGACTTGGGAGGGGGAACCCAGGAGTTTGTCCTGCTTTTCCTCAGTGCTGCTTTTAGCTCCAGTATTTGAAATCCAAATGAAACTGAATGAAAATAATATGCTTCTTATTGAAATAGACTTCTTTAGGACCTGAGTGTTTTGCTGGTGTTTTTTTCTTGTTCTTGGTTTCTTCCAAATCATTAGAATTTCTTCATATTCTTGCCTTTGGCAGAGTGAGGACAGGGGGAACATGGTGGGCCAAAATTAAAAATTAGTGAGTCTGGCCTTTTTTCTCATGCCATAGGAAGAACCGGTGTCACAGTGGACCCTGGTGTTTTTTCCTCAGAGGTGGCTGGAGGAGGAATCCTGACAATTTACAGCAAAACTGTAAATTCCGTAGTTAAACCATCTCTTTTCTCCTAAGTGAGCAGCTTCCTTGATGACCGCTCCACATACTGGTGTGCAGCTCTTCTGCTCTGGGGAGGGTTCATCAGAGAGAGATTCACTCCCTCCAGGATCTACAACAATTATTGGACCTTTTCCCAGTTTCTATCTCTAGTTTTAACTTTTTCAGCCTCTCAATAGGGTGCCTGTGTGTCAAAGGGATCTACTGTAAAGCAAGAAATGTATGGCATGTGGTTCTTAAGAAAAAAGTACATATGTGGAAAATACTGATCTCTTCTGTTTAAAAATATTGTAAAAGTCTATTTTGTACTCATAAGAAAATACAGATATGAATGTCATTACATTTAGCAGCAAGGTGTGACCAATCATTTCACAACAGTTATCTCAGATGATATTTCAATAAGTCCCAAAATCTTGTTATAGTTTTATGGACTGCTTGGATTAATAAGAAGGTGTTCACTTCAGAAGAGAGAGGAGTGTTCCTGAGGTTTTTTTCTTTTCTCTTTTTAACTTTGAGAAACGTTGGGACACTTGGGAGCAGTAGCATAACTGTGGCATTAGAAGAGCTGTACTAATGAAATGACACTGCAGTATGAGCAGACGTGACCAAATGCTGTCTTCACCTCGGGAAGGTTGTGCTTATGTTGCTCTGGGTGTCAGCTAGAATGGAATTTAATTCCCTGTAAGTAGTTTGTGTTTAAGAGAGTGGCTCACCAGAGCAGCTTCCCTCAAATTCAAGTATGCTGAGAGAAGGGGGTATTGACCTTCTTTCTGATGCCTTTTTGGGAAAGCCAATTGGGTATGAAACTAGCCATAGAGGAGATCCTGCATCTTGACAGTGTTGGAGGCTTTTTTCCCTGGGCAATGCAAGGTACTTGAAAAATCAGAGAAATTAATTGTTTGCATTTCCGTTGATTGTCTAAAAAGTAGGCAGTTCCTACTAAGACAGTCTGTCTGCAGTAACTGTGAAAGTAATAGGTAGTTTATTAGAAATACATTTCCCTATTCTCTGTTCGTACTTTTCCTCCTTTCCTTTATAATAATTACGTTACAAATACCAGTAGGGAATTGATGAGGAAAAAAAAAAATCATGCTTTGCTTTCTAAAATAATTCTCTGCAAGCAAGTCACAATCTTTGGTTGAGGACTTGTAGAAAGAAATCTGTCCCTTCGGTGAGATTAGCAGCGCCTGTTCTAAACTCAGAAAAAAAAACTGTGGGAGTTCCTTAATAGCAGTAAATCTGATCATTTCAGTTCCTCTTTTAAAATTACTAATGCACACTTTCCATAGTCTATACAATTGTTTGTTCTAAATATATAAGCTAAATATGAAGTCTCTTTAAAAGGAGAGGAAAAGGGTTTTTTCTTTTTACAGTGTTTAGAACACTTGCCAGTGTGGCTTTGCGTATCGTGTAGGGAAGAACAAGTGCTGTATCCTCAAACACACTGGGATTTTGTAAGTCCATTTAAGGAGAACAGGAAGCAAACCCAGAAATCTTTATCTGTTGATCTGACTCTCACTTGCAAAAGTATGTTTATTTCCTTAAGTATAAAATAGTCTTTCGTTGTTTTTCCTCAGTCCTTTGACTTATCTACTGAAAACAGGAGATAAACCACAGGCTCCATTAGTATTTGTGGAGTAAGTGACAAAAATATCTACTGCTGGTTTCTGAATCTTTTACAAAATATGGATGATTTTAAAAGTTTTTGAAGATTTAAAGAAAAGCTTTGCAATTTATCATGTAAATTAAATATCAGGCACATTCTTTTCTTGTCCAAATACTGGGTTTTTTTTTTGTTATTCTACTCTTTTGACAAGCAACTTCAGTTACTTTGCAAAACATGTAAGCCTCACTAGTACGGACTGGTATTCATTTCACTGCTTCTCACTTTCTTTTCCCTCGGGAGTCATCTTGCTTGATATCAGGACTAGATATGTATGAGATAAGTGTCTTCCCAAAATTAAACTGACCCAGTTTGTTGGAAGCTTTTACTTGAAGGTGATTTTGACTGGAAGGGCTTAAACTTAAAAGCCATGAGTATCGAAGTCAACTTATGATACCAATTCATGTGATAGTCTTGAATGCAGAATAAAAAAAAATAACCAATGAAAGTTAAATAAAGCAATGGCTGTAACCTTTACAACAAATGAAATAATATTTTGTAGCAGTAACACGTACCTCTTTTCCAAATATTTCAAAGAAGTGTGTAAACAGTTAAAGAAATTCCTGCCCTGTTGAGGGAGAACAGCAGAGATTCCTGCCTGGCAGATGTGGGAACAAGCACAAAGGACAGAACTGATTTGTCTGAATATCAAAATAGCAAAAGTCCTCAGCAGATAATTTAGGATAATATATATTTTTTTTAAGTTCATGTGTTTCTCAGTTCTGTATGTTACCACTTGCCTGTTCTTTTTTCAAGGGCCTAATATAATATCCCCTTTTTATCATCTCTCAGTACTCTTATGAAGAAGTGGGCAGTATACTGTGTGGTTGTTATTGCTGTATTGCTATTTATATCTATTTTAAATTAAATAATACTTTTATGTACTTAATACATTATTTCATAAACAGCATCTCTACTTAGGGAAAAAAGTAAACAACTAGTCTGGAGTGACTCTAATTTTAACCTGTTACAGAAATCATAGTTTATTCAGGGTTTTTCTTTAGTTGATATGTTTGAATTGTAATTATTTCTTCTGTCATCAAAACAAATAAAGTGTCCAAACCATCCTATTAAGTAGTCATTTCAGTATAGTTGTCCAAATGAACTTCCTGCTCCAAAGCATTGCATGCTTAAAATACGCATACTTTCCTGGATTGTAATAAAAATACCAGGAAAAATACTGTGAATACTAGTTGTATAATAAAATTACTCTATGAAATAGTATTATCTACTTCATCAAAGGACACTTTGAATTTTGTACTTCCCTTCCGCATGACTTAAAGTTCCTGGCAGAGCACTGAAGTGCTTTTGTATCTTAAAGAAAATTCTCAGCTAAAATGAGAATGTGTTCTTTTAGTGAGTTTTTCAGATTAAAAAGATTATAGTTGTGGCCATAAAGTATAAAAATAGCAATAATAAATCCAAGTCCAATCTACAAATAACCCGTTGAGTAATATGTTTCATGTAGTGGAGGATTACTGTGGGGCACTGGCTGTCCTTGTCATGGGAGAGAAGGTGGGGAGGAGTGATCTGCTTACCAACTGTCTGGTGCTTTCAGTCATTCAACATCTTTACTGCAGCTCATTTATTGTATTTTATGGTCACCTCTAAGGCTGAGTTTGAAGGTGTTTGTGTAGGTCACTGCGAGCTTTCTATCCATCATCAACCTTGCATTGGGATCTTCTAACTGGAGAGTCCGTTTGAGCCTACTGCAGTATCAGGATAACTGACCTTTTTCTGTAGCTTAATCTTGGTGCTTTTGGGTCTTTGACTTACAGTTAAAAAAAAATATATATATATGTTCTCAGATATATGCTATTCGATTGAAAAATTGAAAGAAAAATGAGCATAAGCTACTCTAGACTAAGTATAGGTAATTATTAGAGATATGTTAGGTGAAAACTGTTACATGTCAGAAAATCCACTGTCTGTTGTACTCAGGCTTGGCAGGTTTTTAAGAGACTGACTACCTGTGTGTTTGCTGCACTTTAGGAATGTGTAAGGTTTTGAAAAGTATATTGAATTTTATTTTGTCTTTAGCAGAGCAGTTAGTACCGGAGTCAGCATTTTGTCTTAACTGGGTATATAGCTGGCAAATAGAGCTGGAGGATATATGTTGTTTGTACTGGTAAAAGGGTGGATTGGAGGGTAAAGGTGGCCAAAAAACTCTGATACAGACTTAGGGCATCCTCTCAAAACAGGAATATGGCTTGATGGGTTTTTTGGCCAGATGAGTTTACTTCTGTAGGGAGATACTGAAACTTAATAGATGTTTTAAAAGAATCTGGAGGTCACAAATATTGCATAGTTTCCCATTTATCAAAAAATAAAGTCCAGATTCCATGCTTATATCTTCCTAAGTTGTTTTAGTAAGAAAACTATTGTAATTCCAATGAAACATATGTCCCCACCTTACAGTACTGATGCGTGGAAATCCTTTCATAAACTGTTCTTCAGACTGGGGTTTTGTACTACCTGGCATTGACCAGACATCTGCCCAATACATAACTATGTGTTTTGGTGGGTTGTTTTGGTTTTAGTTTCTCCAGCAATGGATTCTCAAAACCTTGGATGATGAACTGAGGATAGATACGGTCATTTAAATTGTGAATTATATTCATGTAGGAGAAGTTGAAGGCACTTTAGGGTCAGTATTTACTGCTGACAAGCTGGAAGGGGAACCTGAAATAAATCAGTTAAGGACATGTTGAAAGTGCTATGCTACAAACACAAATCAGTATTTAAATAAATATAAGATAGAGTAACCGATGAGATAGTTGGCTTGGAGAATATGATCTTGTGATCTGTTTCAGACCATGAACAGAAGATAATGTATTACTAATACATAAGGAAAGGCACTTAAGTTCTGCTGATTTGTTTTTTGGGGATTTTGTTGTTGTTGTTTTGGGGATTTTTATTTAATTTTTTTTTATTAAAAAAAAGTATCCTATATCAAACCCAGGAAGTCTTTCATCTTCTCTGCTTAGTGCTGTTGAGGCTCAAGTGGAGCCGTGTATCCAGTTTCCACAGAGTGAGTCAAGACAGAAGTTGGAGAGTCTCCAGAGGAGATAAAAATGATCAGCTTCCAAGGAAGCATGGAAAGAGAAATGAGTGAAAATTGACATTATTTGTTGCAAGCACGTTTCTCTCTCTCTAGATAAACACTGAAAAAATCTTTTGTAAAGAAATAAATAATCTCTCTGTGAGGAAAACTAGGAGTAGTTATTCTGGGAAGGGAGATCTAGTAGACATCAGGAAAAAAATACTAATTGTGAGACTCATTGAGCTCTATAATAATTTGCGTAGGAAGGCCAAAACATCTCCGTTGTCAGAGGCTTTTTAAGAATGGGTTAGACAAGTGTCTGGGGTTGGTTGGTTCCTCTGTCAGATAAGTGGCTTAGTATTCTTGAGGTCCTTCCCAGCTGTTTTCTCTAATTACCTTGAAAATAAGTGCAATAGAAGCAGCTTGTGTAGAAAAATAGCATTGATTAGTGAGAGTTGTTGGGGTTTTATTTTAGACAAGCAAAGACTTTTTTTTTCCCCTTCAAAGCACCAGATAGTGCATCTGTTAGGTAAGTCCTGAGAGAAAGACTTTTGTGCCTTGATGAGAGCGAGCTACCTTTTATTAAATTTAACTACAAAAATTGCACTTCTTAAACCCCTTATTTTGTTGAAAATGTATTTGTTTTTATACGTGCTTTCACCTTGCAGAGTTACTAAGTTTAGTATTACCTTGAGTGTCTTTCTTCACCTGCCTTGGTTTCCGTGATCACTCTGGAAAAGCAAAATACTCAGTAAAATTTAAAACTGGTATGGATAGACACTAGGTACTTTTGTGGTAGACTGTCACAACGTCTTTTAAATCAAAATGACTTCTTAAAAAATTGCTGCTTCTGGTTTTGTGATTATTAAGGAGGAGTCACTGTTATTTATTTATGTATTTGTTGGTGTCTGTATCAGAGGACCATACGTTCATAAGATTTTAGGGTTTGTTTTTTTCCTTTGTTTCTTCTCCTGACCAAAGGGGCTTAGCCTGGACTATTTTTTAGGTATAGTATTATATGACGTTAGTTTTTAATGCTTCATTTGAAATTGTTTGTCCCCCCCAGGTCTCTGTCTTGAGAAGCTGCCAATTTCTTCTTCAGCCAGCAACCTCAATGTGGACCGTGAACAAGAAATTGTTACGTGCTACGAGAAGGCTGGGGATATTGCTCTTCTGTACCTCCAGGAGATAGAAAGAGTAAGCTGGGATAATTAGCTAAATCGAAGAATTGCGTGGCTCATCTTTCATTGATGTGGTGCTACCAACACTTTAGTAACTCAACTAAAACATGGCTAATATTTGTTTTCTTAGGACCTCAGTGCACACTTGTAATGGGACAATAAATTAGTGGGCCTTACTGGGTGTCCAGTAGCTGTTCTGACTTCTCTCACTCTGAGCTCTTAGAAAATAGAGCTGGTGGTCTACAAGGAATGGAGCTTCTCTGAATTGCTGTGTACATTCAAGATGCTGATCTTTGGTCTCTTGTTACACTGTGATAGTTCATTTGTGAACACAAGATTATGGTGTCTTTCAAACACATATATCAGAATATGTACATTGTATGTGTATAGAATCATAGAATGGTTTGGGTTGGAAGGGACTTTAAAGATCGTCCAGGTCCAACCCCCCTGCCATGGGCAGGGACACCTCCTACTTGACCAGGTTGCTCAAAGCCCCATCCAGCCTGGCCTTGAAGTTATGGATTATGAATTTATGGAAAGTTAAAGTTAGGCTCTTTATTTCTAAAGAGTGTAATGCTTCATCATGTAAAAGCTTCAGGCTTTATCTGAATTTAAAGGGATATATAGGCTCTTTTATTTCCTCCTCTTGTTTTCATTTCCACCGTTAATCTTGTCTTCTGTTTTTTACTACTTAGCAGAAACCCTTCAAGTGTTATAAATACTCTTTTTTTGTTGGTTTGGGGTGTTTTTTTTTTTTTTTTGTTAAAGAAAAGAAAATTTGCAGTACCTTTTGTTTCTAGAAGTTACACACTATTGCATTTTATTTAGACTTTGAGATATGTCTGGACGAAATACAATACACTTGGGGCTCGATGCTTTGCTTGTGAATAATGTTAGACTGAAGTGAGCTGGCAATATCAATCTGACCCTCTTTTTCAGACCTATTGCTTCAGACAAGCCTCAGGCTTGTCACTTGACAGTTGTCTTTGAAGGGGTTATTAGATACAGTTGGGGTCACGCAAGCGAAAGAAAACTTTGATGTGATGGGGGAAAGAAAAGTAATTCACACTGTTTTATAAAAACAGGCACTTTTTCTGAGGATTTTTTGCTTTGGTTTTTTTCTTTTGTTATTGTCTTTTAGTGGCTGGTGGACTACGTGTGGTGAATGTGAAGGTAAATGAAAGCTGACAGGTTTCCATTTTGAGAGAGCATGTTTAATGTTGATAACCAATTAAGTTATTTCTAAATTGCTTTTTCGGAAGTAGTAGAATGGTAGGGGTTAGAAGGGGCCTCTGGAGTTCATCTAGTCCAACCCTGGACTGCCAAGGCAGGGTCACCCAGAGCAGGCTGGACAAGACCGTGTCCAGGTGGGTTTGGACTATCTCCAGAGAAGGAGACTCCACCACCTCCCTGGGGAGCCTCTTCCAGGGCTTTGAGTGGGTGCTTTGCTCCATTGCTCTGAAGATCACATCAAATCTTACTGCTTTCTGCAGCAGCCTTTCCTAACTTAACAGAGTTTTAGATTTTTTTAATACCCTCACCTCCTGCTACTGAATAAGGTTGCAAATATGCTTTGTATATGCTTCTTTTTTGTATACCATTCTCCACAAACTTTTCTGAAAATGTGTTACATAATTTTTCTAAGCGGCATTTCTATTTGGTGAAGAATTTACCTTTAAGGGTGTATCCGAGAGCAAAAAGATTTGTATTTAGGTGGCAGTGGAGATAAGGATAGAAATATTCTACTAGGCACTGCCTACAATGAAAAAGATTTTTCCACCATTAAGTATTCTGTGCAAAAGTCCACAAAACTTGTTGGTTTTTTTTCTTCTGAATACGTCTTTTCCTTTTTCTTTTGTTCTCTTAGGTAATTAATGCCAATATACAAAACAGAAGCCCTAAGCCAGGGCCCACTGCACATGAACAAGAACTTGGTTTTTTCCTGGAAACAGGACTTCAAAGAGCACACGTTTTATATTTCAAGAATGGGTAAGAGTTGATTCTCCTTTTTTGTGTTGCTTTTTTATGTCGGTTTTGTATTTGTGATCTAAATGGGCATCATCATTTTTAGCCATTCTGGATTGTGTAATCATGAGGCTTCTTATTAATAAAGTAGTAACATTTTGATTGAAATAGTAAAGCTGCCCATATTGTATTTATTTACATATTGTAAAATAGTTTAATCAAAGTATATTAAATGGAAAGCATTTTATATTTTTACTTACTGAATGGGAAAACTTGAAACACCTTAAACAATTTGAAATTTCTTTTACTTATTACTAGACACTGTTAGAAAGTGATTGACAACATACTGAAACTCTTGATTTTTATAATTTGATTTTGTAATTTTTTTCCAAATCTCTTCAGTTATCACTTATTTTAACATTATGCTGCAGGATAAATGTGCATGAAGATCAACAGTATGTATACAAGTATACAATCTCCATTGTACATGCTCTATAGATCCTTTTAGATTGTGCATGGAAGATCCTTTATAATTTATTTTAAATAAGGCTTCCCTTAAAAGCCTAAAAATAAATTCAGATATCCCAGAAAATGAAAAAAAGAATATAACACTCCATGTTAAGAGCTTTGAAACTTGGCACAAATGGTTTTTAAGTACATTTCTGACATTTGTTGAAATCACATAGTTTAAAAATTTGTTTATAACTTACGGATTATGAATTATAGAAAGTTAGGCTCTTTATTTGTAAACAGCATAACGCTTCATGATTTAAAAGCTTCAGGCTTAATCTGAGTTTAAAGGGATACATGGGCTTCTTATTTCACTAGGAAAACGTGGTTTGATTGAAATATTGGAACTCTTGATAGGACTACTGTTTTGTGCCCAAAATGTTTCTTATTCTTTCAAATACATGAGAGAGGAAATTGTGCAGTGTCTGTAAAGAGTTCGAGATTTTAATGTACTGATGGTAGGGTGGCCAAAGGGTATCCAAGTTCTCAAACTGTTCAGGGATTTCAGCATGGAAATGATCACTAAGCTTTTGAAATCTCATTCTTAACCTAATGAAGTTGTGCTGCAACAACACATGATCCAAGAGTTACATTACAGTTCTGTTTTCATCATTTAATTGCAGGAGGAATGGAATGTTCTGAAAGTTAATTTTTCTCATTTACCAGAGCTAAAAATAAAATATCTGTTTTCATGCCTGCACAAAAGATAAATAAAATCTACTTAAAGAATCCCAGTGGCAATCGTGGTTAAGAATAAGCTAAAACTTCACATTTTGAAGAATTTTGATTGAAGGCCAGGAATGGCAATGGTCCATTTAATCTGACGTGTTGTGTGTGAAAGCAATCTGCAATAGGCATAGAAATTAAGATTAATTAAGAAAACAGAGAACAACTGCACCAAAAAGGTTGTTCAGGGGGTTATTAAGGAACATCCATCCCATAGCAGTGTTTTTCCCAGGCGATATCAGTTGCTCTGGTGTGATCTTTGAAGGGTTGATCATATTCCACGCACCCTTCAGTCCTTCACACTGTTGGTGTTCTTGTTAACTCCTGCATAAGCTTATCATCTTTTTTTCTTTCTTTCATGCAATGGTTACTTGCAATTTACAAGCTAGTTACACATTATATATTTAATTTTCAATTTCTTCTTCCAATTTCATTGGCCAGTGCTACTTTTTTGGGTGGGTATGAGAGGAAGCGAGGTGTTAGGAAAAATAGCTCCGTGCCAGTCATTATTTTACATATTCCTGCCATTATATCCTTTAGTTTCCTTTAATTTAGAGCCAAACCCAATTCTTTCAAGATTTCCTTATATGGTCATTGTTCCAGGCTGTTAGTTATTTTCCTGCTTTTATGGGTCCCTTCTTTGGTGGTTTGTTTTTTTTTTTTTTTCAGTTTTTAACTTGGGTTTACCAGAACCGAGCAGAACTTTAGATCTATGCTTTCCTAATAGTGTCAAATTGATAGCGTGCATTTTAATAAATGTATTTTAAGGACACTTTACTTGGTTTTTAAGTACGTCATCTCTCCTAATGTTAGGTTTATAGAAATTAGATTCAAGATCTTTCCATGAAGCTTTGCAACACACTTCAAGTTTGAATTCAATCTAAAATTTTAAAGGCAGTTTAGAAACCAAAACATTTCTTTTAAATGAACTTTTTTTTGCAACTGAAGCCATGGATGATAAGAATCTGTGGGGGAAGCAGGGAATCACTGGAGTTGAACTGCTTGTGAGCGGTAGGGGAGAAGAAGAGGAAGAGTGTGCCTGTTTTCTCAGGCAGGCTAAATCCACTATTCATATTGCAGTGCAGTGGAATCTGTATGTGTGTGTGTGTGTGTGTTCATAAAGTGAGGCTGACACTCAGAAGAGTTGAATCTGAAATACAATTCCTTTCACTGAACTGTAACCTGGCGTTGGTTTGAGTCAGTTCTAGTATTATCTTCTTACCAGTGCAGTGACTATAGTAATGTATGCGTTAGAACATGGTTAAAGATCAACTAACCACATCCTGGACTGCATCAAAAGAAGCGTGGCCAGCAGGTCCAGGGACATTATTCTGACTCTCTGCTCTGGTGAGACCCCGGAGGGTCCTGTTGCAGCAGGTCCAGAGGAGGCCACGGAGATGTTCCGAGGGCTGGAGCACCTCTGCTGTGAGGACAGGCATGAGAGAGTAGGGGTTATTCAGCCTAGAGAAGAGGAGGCTCCGAGGAGACCTTATTGCAGCTTTTCATTATCTGAAGGGAGCCTACAAGAAAGCTGGAGAGGGACTTTTTACAAGGGCATGTAGTCATAGGACGAGGGGTAATGGCATCAAACTAGAAGAGGGTAGATTTAGATTAGATATTAGGAAGAAATTTTTTACTGTGAGGGTGGTGAGACACTGGCCCAGGTTGCCCAGAGAAGTTGTGGCTGCCCCATCCTTGAAGGTGTTCAAGACCAGGCTGGATGGGACTTTGAGCAACCTGGTCTGGTGGGAGGTGTCTCTGCCCATGGCAGGGGTTTGCAACTGTATGATCTTTAAGGTCCCTTCCAAACCAAACCATTCAATGATTCTACAATCCGAGTAGATGCCTATCCATAAATTATATAGATTTTTTAGTGGTTTTTTTGGGTTTTTTTTTTTGTACTTCAGTTCCACTCCAATAAGTACTAATCAACGTCTCCAAATCTGCTGGAGATTTGAATTTATCTGAAGTCCTTTTGCTGTGGAGTGGGTTGTTGTTGTATATGTGGGGGTCTGAGCTAATGACTATTTTAAATTATGCTTCTTCCAGTAGAAGTGGAAGCATCATTTTTGTGCGTATGTCAGTTACAAACTACAAAAGCAAAGATGGTAACTTTTATACTAGCTGGAAGAGGGTAATTTTAGCAGTAATGTAGGGAGTATTGCTGCCTACCCAGAGAACTGCTTGATCCCTTTTAAATTTCCTCTTTGTTCACTAACTGTACAGAGATTTTCTTTTAAGCCAAGAAATCAAGTTTTTGTAGAGGATTAAGTGACTATCTGTCAGGTATGCATTATCTTGTATGAAAAACTAGAAAGTGTTTGAAACTTAACTTAGCCTAACTGCTAGGTGCTGGCATTTTGAAAATACACGGAAAAGCAATTATTTAAAAAAAAATAAAATAAAGTGGCAATAGTCTGAACAGAAGACTGTTATTTTAGTGCTCTATTAAGACACAAATCTGAAATAAATGTTTTCTTCCAAAGTGTACAGAATTTCAGTAAAGAATCAAACTATGTACTCATTTTTCACTTGGGAGCAGAGGAATGTTCCAGCTTGGAAATGAGTAACAAAGAAGTTGAAGAAGCTGTTCTAAAACTTAAAGTAGGGTTTATGTGCTTTTTACAAAACATTGTGAAATATGTAACTTTAAATGTCATTCAGGCAGATTACGCAATTTCCATTTAGTCTAGTTGTTGCTTTGCAATTTCAAATTGAAGGAGTTGAAAGTCCTGATGATGTTCCAAGAAAAGCTTTGAGAGGTGGAACTTTGACATTAGTACTTGAACATAGTTATTTTCAAGTAACATGCCCCTGAGAGAGAAAGAACAGCAGTTATATGCCTAGTGATCCTTCTGTCCTCCTATTTACTTTGCATTCCTGTTATGAGATAAACAAGACAAACTTAAATTGCAAATATTTTTTGATTTTGAGGTAGTAATGTTTGGAAATATAGTGGAATCACAGAATGATATGGGGTTGGAAGGGACCTCTGGAGATCATCTAGTCCAACCCCCCTGCCAAAGCAGGTCCACCCAGAGCAGGTTGCACAGGAACGTGTCCAGGTGTTCAGCTTTCAACTCAAACCATTCTGTGATTCTACCAATACTTAGGCTAGTCTAAGTCAGCCCATTCACTACATGGCTCTGGATATACTTTTCTCGCTTAAATGGGAGAAGTACCAACCAAATTGCAGAGCAGGTGAAGTTTGTTCTAAACTCACTAAGCAAAAAAATTATTCTAATTCCATGTTTCATCTATAACAGACAAAGTTAGACTAAATATTTGGGGGTTTTAATTGATAAGCTTAAGGGAAATGCCTGACAAACAAAGCCTTTCTCACACTAGTGGAGAAGATATTATCAAAATAGGCTGTAAATACAAAGTAAATTAATCTTAGCAACCTTTCTGAGGTTAAATTTAAAACATATACACAAAACAGGCTACAAAAGATACTGTCATTAGATCTCACTCCCTTTGTTACATGAAATAGTTTGATTTTTTTTTTTTGTTTCGTTTTAATCCTAACATCTTTCAAATATAGACTTCTCATCGAGCAGTTTATTTAATTCTTTTCTGCTTTTTTTTGGTGCATGTTTAAAAACATCAAGATAAGAAGTATTTGTCTGGGGTATGAAATTTATCTGGACCACTAATGCCAAAACGCTGTGGTGTCAGATGCTGAATGTGCTTTTTTAAACCAAAGAGACTTCTTGGTGATGATGGTGACAAATATGTTTGTGCCAGAAATTCGCTTCTGCTGGCCTGTGTGCTTATATTCAGGCCTTCTGATTCTGCATTGAAAGACTGTATTTAATGTCCCTTAATTTATTTCTGGCACTTTCCATTTAGCTACAGTTATTGAGTCCTCTTTCTCTGTTGAGGAATGAGCACCTTTGCATAGATGCAGTTAAAATATTGTCATTATTCTAAACAGAAATGCTGCCTGACGTTTTCAAAGGAGCATAAAAGTTGATCTTGCCCCAGAATAAGTAATTAGGTTCTAACATAAATTCTTGGAGTTTAGGGTGCAAATATACAAACAAAAGGATGTAAAACTGATGACCTAAGGGCATCCATTTGTATAGACTTTAAGTGGTAGATTGTACCTGAAATGCTGGTTCTCAGTCTTTAACTGGTACAGTGCTACTGAAAGAGTCAAAGTCGTGGGGTTTTTTGTGAAGATCTAAAGCAGCAAACATTTTAATTAGTCTTTAAAACCTAGGAAGATGCAGTTCAAAGGGCTTGACTCGAGCATGTTCTGACAGGAGGCAGTCACATAAACACATATAGATCAGGAGCAGCGTCTGTCTGGGGACTGTCTTTGTCTTGTCTGAAATTACTGAAAAATGCGTCGGCTCCAAGTGCACATTAAGGTAAATTCCTCGTTGTGAGAATGGAAGGGATCTCAAAGTCATTTACAGACACTGTGGGACGTTGTTAACCTGCCCTTTTGCTCTGGCATTCCATCAGCACGGGCGGAACCGCTAAGGCCAAGGCACGTCCTAGGGAAAAGCAGGTAAAAGTCGTGGGCTTCCCAGGCTGGGCAGGAAGCCTATGTGCCAGAGTAGCTGCCACCCTCTTCTCCCCAATGTGACAAACTGTTAACAAATACAGGAAATGTACTTTGCTAAAAGCAGTGCAGTGATCTACCATATTTTTCATGGTATGTTTTGCTTCATTACTTGTCTCTCAAAGCATTTAACTTGATTTTGGGGTGATTTAGATTGTAGTTTTGAAGTGTATTTTAAGTATCCTTTCATATAGAAGATGCTCAACAAGTCTGTATTGTGTTTGTGTTCACTTGTGTGCAGTGGATCAGCGTTAAATGCTTTATGAAGCAAAAACTAATTCTGTATTTTTAAGTTGTTTGTTTTGTTTTCTTGTACAATCTTACTGCTTTTTCCATGACACAGTAGAACTTCAGTCACAAGTTTCAGGCCCTTATTAAAATGCAATAGGTAACCAATAGCAACCTCTCATGAAGTTCTTACGGACTTGTAAAAGCTGCATACTTTTTCATAAAGATTTTTTTTTGTTTTTGTAACACATCAAAAGACATAAACTTCATATGGAAAAAAATGCTAATTCCTAAAATTCAATAAAGATTTAAATTACTGTGATTTGAAGTTCTACTACATAGTGTATGTTTCGTCTGTACTGGGAAATCAGTGTTTCCAGCTGACAAGTTCTTGCTCTTGCTCTTTTTTGACAATTTTGCAGTTTTCTGGCAAATCTGTCTGGGTTTTTAAATCTTGTTATGAGGACACATCTGTGACTTTGCAATACAATCCTTGAGAGAAAGCTCCATTCGTGGGGAAATATGCACTTATAGCAGAGGACTTAAAGCTGGGATTCCAGGGGTCTGGTTTTGGCTCTCTAAAATATTTGGCTTGTGGTATTATGCAATGGTATGTATTTGGGCTCTCCAAAGGTGCTGAAGGTATCGAGCTTCCACTGAGTTCAGAGGTTTTATTAAAATTTGGACTACTAACATTCTGTACTTACTTTATTTAGTATATGGAGTTGGTGTAATATTCATTAGTTATTAAGAGTTGTTTCCATGTTGGATGTATACACAGGATTAATTATTTTTTTTAAATGTACCGACTGGGCACTCTGTGGTCAAGCTCTGCTGTAATGTGGACTTTTTTGCAAACAATCATTATTTCAGGTATGACTGGTGATTATTTCTTTTTAACCAAGTGGGGGCTTACTTTGCCATAACTTTCAACCTGCTCATACGGGTTTTCTTATTTGGAAATGCTAGTTCTTTTTAAATAAGCTTCTATATAAAAGTATTTTAGAAGGTGAACTTGTGCCAGTGAAAGATGTCTGTGCTGGAGACTAAAGATTCTGAAATACGCCAATAATCCTTTATTATATAAAGCAGAGATTACTTCTGTCATGTAATCTGAAGAGTAAAATAAATGAGTAGGTTTCTAGATAAAGTGATTAGAGTTCTACAGTTCTGTAACAAGGTCTCTCACATCAAACACTCTGCTTTCAGGTGCAACTGCACCTGCAACTAAATATAAATAAAGTGTCTGTGTAAAAATGCTGGCCTTTTTTTCAATATGTACCAAGTTGCAATTCAGAAGACCAGTATTTTAAATATATTTGTAAATAGAGACATGAGATCAAGGAAGGCAATTTCAACATCAGCCTTACAGTGCAGTTCAATAGTGCTTCACTTACGAAAAGCCTACACAAAAAGTAATATTTCTTTTCACTTTTGAGCCCGTTTTAGGTAAATGTTATGGGGCTTGCACATAAAATCACATCTTAAGATAATGCAGACGTAACAGCGATGATTTAACACAAAACACTCTTTTGATCAAAATCATTTTGTTTTGCAACTAAATTTCAAATAGTGAAATGACCATCCTGTGTAATGTGTTGAGGTTGCAGAATTGAGTTTTTCAGCTCAGCAAAAAGCCAACCCAATCCTTCATCAGTTCAAAGACAAACTGCATTAATATAAAATATAGTATTCTCAATGGCTTTTAAGTGCAATAAAAAAACCCAGATAGCTGAGATAACTGATACAGTGATGAGAAAAAAGATAAAGCTGTGAGACCATTCAGAATAATCTGTTGTTTAAGAAGAAAGTTCAAATCTGCTAAAATTATTAATACGAACAATGCCTTGTCTTGGAGGGTCTTGAATCTCTGCAAAAGCTGTTTAAGCAGGAGAAGTGGAATAAGCAGAGAGGAAGAAACTTGAGTTGCAGAAGCCACACCAAAAGCCAGCTGGAGTCCAGAACAGACCACTGATCCCTGAGTCCTCTTCTGGCCACGTGGTGGGCCCTTTGCTGTGTTAGTGCTCTTTCCTCTCTGAAAAGGAGTTTAAAATTTTACATTACTTCCACTGAGGATTACAATATTTACTTTCTTTTTTTTACTTTTTATTTCCCTATTTTAAGGTCTCAAGAGGTAGCTAAAATGGAATGTTTGGTTGTTGTTTTATCTGCGTGTTTGTTTTTTCAAAGTTTACACTGTGAAGCGTAATGAAAGTGAAAATTAAAATCATTGTAATAGTGAGACCAACATCAGTTTTGTTTTTTCCCTTTTTGGGGTGGCCACTTCTTACACTTTTCCTTGCTTTCTCTTGAACTAAGTACTGGTCAGGAAAACCTTTCTTTTTTTCGATAAATTGGCAGGGAATGTTGTTACAGTAATCAGTGGTGGGGTTCCCAGATGAACAGATATATATATCTTGCACAGAAAGGCAACGATGATATTCAGGGGAAAAAAATGATAGCATGGATTTTAAATGGATTTTAACAACTTTCTAGAGTAATATATTAAGGTGTTACTACATCCAAGTTGGAATACTGTCAAATTCTATGTTTATATACAGGAACTTGACGAGAGGAGTTAGTAGATTTAGAGAGTTACTAAGAGCTGTCGAAACAAGAACTACACAAAATCTGCGAATGGTAAGTTATATTAAACCACATTCCTATTGCAGCATCTGAATTTTAGTAGGCAGGTAAAGCCTAAATATAATGGATAAGTCAGAGATGAATAATCAGATACACAGCATGTCGATCAGGATGTTAGCCACCAATTTATAAGGATACATTTCCTGGCTTAAGCAAATGATTTAAATAAAAAGGAATGTTTGATACACAGTGCCTCTCCCCTGTTTCTCTTTCTCTGACTGACCATACGTTCAACCTTAATCATTATTGCCCTATTTATGATTTAGCATAGTTTCAGCAGGGTGTTGTCTCATGTTTTTGTAATGTAATGGGAGTGAGGACCGAGTGCTGCATCTTTATGTGTGTTCTATTAAGTTGGAAGTTATCAAGTTATAATTTCTTTATTTTTGTCATAAAGCCTCTTAAAGGAAAACAATAAAAGCAAAAAAATGAAGACGTTTATTTTGTCATAAAATAAACCTTTACCAAAAGTGATGTGTCTTTTTTGCCTGGAGGTTGGAACTCAATGACCTTTAAGGTCCCTTCCAACCCAAACCGTTCTATGATTCTATATGATAAAAGGACAAGGCTTATATCTTTTGCTCTAACGTAATGATTTTCAAAATGTCCTAGATAAGTTTCCTAATAGTAGGGCCTTAAAACTTCAAAAGTAGTAATAAGGAAGGTAATTGGTTTCTTAATTCATTTAATAACTGATTCCTAGTAAGGATATTAAAATTATTAAATAATGGATTTTCAATGGTGAGGGATAATATCTCAAGGTTTAATCAACTAGAAGATGTAGTGCCTCTTATGGTATAGAAATCAAGGTGTAAGATGCAGATCATATGTTGCTGTCATGGCTTAAACATTACACATTTGTTACTGGGAACTATTGCTGGGAAATGCTGCTAATTCTAATGCAAATGTAGATATTACTTTCTTTCTGCTTTAATAGTGTACTAATTTCTGAGTATTTATTGTCATGATATATAGTTGTACAGCTTGTATGCACATATATTAAACATTAAAGAGGAGATTAACCTGATAGTTATGGATTATAGGGTGACTTCAAAGCTTTAAATTAATATTATTTATTTAAATATTTGTGTAAGTATTTCTACACTTATATAGTGTGAAGAACAGTTGGTCAAAATAAACCTTTTCATGGTGATCTACAACCTTGTTTCGCTCTTGCTGAGCCTTACCAATGGTAGCAAACACCAGCACCTTAAGTGTAAGTTGTCAGAAGCCCTAGTCAGTTGGGCTTTGGACTACAAGTGTCTGCTGTGGATTGGCCTTAGCTGGTGGCCAGTTGCCCACCAAGGTGCTCTCTCACTCCCCTTTCTTAATACAACGGGGAGAAAATCAGCTAAAAGCTTGTGGGTCAAGGTAAAGACCTGGAGTTTGCTTACAAGTTACTGTCATGGGCAACTTGACTTGGGGGAAATTTATTTATTGTCAATTAAAAGAGAGTGGGATGGTGACAGAAAGACCAAAAGCTAAAACACCTTCCCCTCACCCCCTTTCCCTGGGTTCAACTTCAGTCCTTCATTCCTGACTCTTCTGGCTCCTCTCCCTACTCTCCCACTCCCTGGGTGGTGCCTGGGTGGTGAAAGGTTGTGGTGAGTCCAGAACCATTCCTCTCTGCTGCTCCTCACACTTTTCCTGTGCTCCAATATGGGGTCCTCCCATGGGCTGCAGTTCCTTCAGGGAATATCAGCCTGCTCCACTGTGGTCTTCTCAGGACGCTGCAGTGTGGACATCTGCTCCACTGTGACCTCTCCCATGGAAACATCTGCTCCAGGCATGGAGGGGCAGTAGAGGTTATTGAGCACAAAAAATACCTGAAAATCTAGCTGGATGTGCTCCACTCTTAGGAGCAACAGTTGCTGTTGTTGATACTTCAGAATTATCTGGATTTAACTGATAAAATTCAAAAATTGTTTCTTTATAGCTGTTTTTTTCCTTTGTGTTTAGAGAATTGAACTGGATACTTGTCCTTTTCAAACAGTGGCATGCCATGGTTTTTGGATGTTTTAAAATAACAGAAAATATATTCTATGTGACTGTCTTCATTAGAAATAATCTAAGTGTTTTTGAAGAGTTTGTATTCAGCCTGTCTCAGGAAAATACTTATCTTTCCCTTCTACAGACGATAGCAAGACAACTGGCAGAAATTTTGTTACGAGGCATGTGTGAACAGAGTTATTGGAATCCACTGGAGGATCCTCCTCACCAGTCACCCCTAGATGATCCACTTCGAAAAGGTTCAAATACTAAGAATTACGCGCTCAGTAGAAGACCGCGGGTATACACTGGAGAAAAGTATGACTGAGTTTATACCTCTCTTGTTTCTATAATTGCAATTGTTACCAAGTGCACTGGGTAATTTAGTTTATATTCTTGAAAATGCAGAAGGAATTGGGCAATGTGGACGTTTCCCATGCACTGTGTGTATATATATATTCCCTGAAGAGAAATAGGGAAACAACATGCTGCTCCAAGCAGAAGTTTGCACTGTATGCATGAGATCTTTTGTTCTTGATTCTCAAATATTTTTGGTTGGTTGTTTTTTGTGGTATACGTTAGAGTCAATATCTCTTATTATACCTGGGACACAAAAGAAAATACTTACGTTCCTCATTCTCAACTCATCCTTCTGTAGAAGTGTGTCTCCTGGCAAAAGTGGGGCTTTGTTCAGTGTCATATTCTTGGTTTTGGGACATGCAAGTCAGGAGTTCCACAATTTCAACAGACCTTGTAATAAAGTACTTGTCAGAGTGATTAATACCAGATCAGATCAAACTTGTCTAGCCAAGTATCTCCTCTCCAGCAGTGATTGAAAGTACCTCAGACAATGAATAGAAAGACAGACACGCAGGAAACTTCTTCCTAGATGTTCATCTGACCAACAGCTCTGAGTCTGATTGTACTGTTTCTTTCTAAATACGTTGCCTGATATATTAAGTAACTGCCTAGAATAGAATCATAGCATTGCCTTGGTTGGAAGGGACCTTTCAGTTCATTGAGTCCAACCATCAACCCAACACTGACAAAACCCATCACTAAACCATGTGAGTAAGCACTATGTCTAGCCGTCTTCTAAATACCTGCAGGGATGGTAACTCAACCACTTCCCTGGGCAGCCCATTCCAAGGCTTAATAACCCTTTCAGTGTAAAAAATTTTCCTAATATCCAATCTGAACCTCCCCTGGCGCAACTTGAGGCCGTTTCTTTGTTCTTTTGAGGATGGTCGTTGTGGTTTGCTGACACCATTTGTGATTTTGTAGGTCTCTCTGTTACTGCCTCATCAGTTTTCTTTATCCTCAGTTGAAGAACTGTTAAACTTTTCGGTTTGCCTTTGGTTGGTAGCCATTTCATGCTTCCAGTTGCCTCTCTTGCTCTCTGACCTGTTACCTTGAAATTACTTTACTCCTATGCCTGCATCTGTCAGGAGACACAGAAAATGTCGGAGTTCAGTCAAGTAAACTGAACTTTTTGCATACAGAGGTAAAAAAAATTTCCCAGTAATTTCTGCACGAAGAGGATCTTCAGTGTTTTAGACAAGCATCAACTTATTTAGCAAAGTAGATTCAAAGTTGTAGGAGAAAATAGCATTTGGTTTTGTTTTGAGAAGTGATTTTTCAGTATTTCTCTTTGGGGCAACTTCCTGGTTTTATTCTGAGCAAGTAATTTCTCCAGCAAATTCTCCAGCAAATATTTCCAATCATTATTCTGCTTTCTGGGAACCACTGCTCATCAGTCAGGTTAAATCTACTTCCAGGTTGCTAAATTCTGCATTGAAGACTGGATAGGTAAATGGAGAGTGCTCTGATGCTTCCCCTTCAGTTCTTATTCTCTGTCCTGCGTGGTTCTTACTCACGAATAACTGTGTTTTGAAATTGCTTGGTTATGTAAAAATAAAAATGTCTTCTAAGATTTAGAATACTCTTCAAAATCTGGTGAGCAAATTACATTGATTAAAAAATAAAAATCCGACCACAGAACAACTGCCCTGGGGTCTTAGCTGCTGTAAAATGTTTGCAGTGTTAGTTTCAAACTGGAGTTCATATGTGGTTTAGTTTCCATTTTCTTCTAGACATTTAATTACTGCTTAAATTTCTAGTGCATTTAAAAAGACGCAAAAGGTGTTTGAATCTCAGATGAGTTTTGTTCCCTGTTTGTGATTTATTGTAGTTTAAGCATCCTTGGGCACTGTAGGAATCGCTTATTAACAACAAGAGATTCTTTTCTATATTTAAAGAGTTATTGGTCTGAAATAACAGGAAATAAACAGTACTTGTGCAAATTCAGAAACAGTTTAAAGAAAGAAATGTGAACTCACTGGTTGAGAGTGTGTGTGTGTGTGAGAGAGAGAAAGAGAGAATGAATGAATTCCTACCAGTCACGTACCCAGTGCAGACTACTGTTGTCCCTCCTTCCACCAGCACAGAAAAGTGTTCAGAAAGCATCCAGTGTTAAGAGAAAGCAGTAAAGTTTGCAAACAAATCCTGTGCAAACCCTCAGTATTAAGTCATAAAGAAGGGTACTTCATTAAAACCAAATATTTTAACTGCTTGGAAGTAGCAGTGGTTATGGCAAGCAGGCAGAGATTGCCATGGCTCTGTTTAAAAATATTGACAGCTCTTGAATGCGTCAAGAAAAGAATTCTCAAGTATATCTGATGAAAGGCTAGTAGAAGTATTTATCCACATATTGCCTAAAATACAAAATCTATCTTGTTCTTGTGGGAGAGTTTCTTGTTGCTGACCTTTGAATCGGTGATGTAGATTCAGTTCAGATAGATGAGATGTCAGAGGCTAGTTAAACTATGGGCACAGTTTTTAAACTGTCAAATTACGTGCAGTTTTGGGATATTTGAATGTGTTCAACTCTGAGAGCTGTGGGGGTATTGTTCTCTTACTGTGTTTGGCCAGCTGTTCTGAAATGCAAATTTAGAGCATTGCGAAGAAATGCATTTTTACCAATTGTTTTTCTGTGCAAGTTACTCTCTGTTCTCTTTGTTGTCTGGAAATTTTTTACAGTACTCTCACTATATTTCTGTAAGCTACTCCTAAAAGTAATGTGTCCTGCTTAAATAATTAAATTCTCCTTTTAAACAGCATCTTTTGTCCTCAAGAAAATACAGAAGAAGCCTTACTGTTGCTGCTTATTAGTGAATCTATGGTAGGTAAAATAGAGCAAATGTGTGTGTTCTGTATGTGTGTGTTTTCCTTGTTTTTTGTTTTTTAAATGAAAATAGAATTTTTTTTTGGTCATGTCTTACTTTGACTTGTAAGTTTCCTGTTAGAAAAGCAGGCAGTTACTCCTGAAACTCAACCTTCTGTTCCTCTGAGCCAGCAAGATGAAGTCTGCAAGTGTTATGAGTAGGAATTTTTCTCCTTCGGAGTGGCTGAGCATAGGCTCCTTCTAACTCTAGGCAGGTGAACGCAAAGCCAGGTCTTTCATTTGGCATCCCTTACCAGTACAAACCACTGTTACACCAGCTGGGTGCCATTCAGACAGGCTCAAAATGTAAGCTCTTTTTGTCGTACAAACCAAATCAAAGGCTGCCAGATGAGCATAATAAACATAGCCAAAAAGTATTTTCGAGGTTAAACCTCGGATGTCACTCAGCCTTTGCTATTGTTTTTTTTTTCTTTAATGTCCTCATTCTCTCAATAGGTGATTGCTTTCAATGGCCTCCTTGTGCCTTCTCTCAGCCTTTCATATTTTCCTCTAGTATGATTTAACTAGTCATTTATCAACTGCCACAAACTGACATTCTCATACCTGGTCAGTTTTATGTTCTTAAATGGCAGAAATGAAAAGCTGAAGCTGGAATTTTTGCTGTTTTTGTAACTGGAGGGGTGGAACCTCTAGAATCTGAGGCATCATACAGGAGTCTGTCTCCCTGCACATCAGTGAGACTTAATCTTTTAAGTTCTATAGGTGGTTCAGGTGCTTTCATGCTCTGGCATAACTTCTGTTTTGATACAGTTAAAGAGGATCGGAACATTTTAGTGAATATTGTCCTGTTTGAAGTATTTTTAAAGTGGCAAATGTTTACATTGTAGTGCCAACTACCTTCCCCATTCCTAGTGATCTGCCTTGTTCAGAATCTGTCACCAGAAAACAACTAAGCAAACATCTCCCTGTATCATGTGTTGGTTTTGCTGCAGTATGTACTTAGGGCTGAAAGGAGCCTCTGGAAGGTGCCTGAGCAGCTTTTGGGGATACACAGAATTCTGATGTGAAGTGGAGCTATCCCAGTTCTGCAGGATCTGACCACTGATTACTGTATTTGCATGTGTACTTCCTTGCATATCAGCATTAAGAAGCCAAAAAAAATCAAATTCAAAGTGCTGCCCGGTTAAGTCTTGCTTCAGGTTGCTTACAGCTTTTCCTTTGTGAATTAAATCTGCCTAATTATATTAAATGCTTCTCAATGGAGAGCATGTACCCTTAGCAAGCTTTCAGTATTTTTTTTTTCTAAGTAATTATTGCAGGTTATCTGAGGCAAAAGAGTTGGTTTTGGGGGAGTATAAAATCTTTCACATGATTGACTTACTTTGGCTAAGTCATTTGTTCAAATTAGTTTTGGAGGAGAGAAAGGGGAAGATTGAGCATAAATATATTCATCACTACAAACTTACCTTTCTGAGAGTTGAGAGCTGTTACTTCAGCTTCAGTGCGTGGTAACTTTCTAGCTGTAGCAGTTATTGAAGTAGTATGTGATTTAAGATTTTGAAACCAGTATTTGGGGAAGAAATGAGAACAGTTACAGAAGATTGAGTAATCACTGGTGTTTTGAGATGATATTGTGTTATTAAAGTAGTATGATCCCTTCCTTGCATTGTCTGTGAATTAGTAAAAACACAGATAAAGTGTCGAGACTTCTGTCCTTCAAGAACTTATTCGAGTAAATGTTGAAAACCAGAATGAAGAGCTGACTTAAGTAGCATTTTTGTATAAGTAAAAGTAATCAAATCACTGTGTATATACCAGCCCTAAATCATACTGCTAGTTTCAGGGAAGTGATGCGCGCTAACATTGTAGCTTCTTCCTTGGATTACATCTACTGCAACACTTATTCAGAAAATTGAATCTTGCTAGTGGATTACAAATGCTACTTCTCTGTTACCTTGAGTTCCCTTAATTTCCAAATTCAAAAAGGATGCTTTGAGTAAGATTTAAACTGTAATATTTAAGAAATGAATACTCTGGGAAAGATAGTGCCATGCTTTTCAAGTGTTCCAATTCCCTTATAGGGACATTTCAGAGTACAAAAGGTCTCTTTTAGCCACATGACTGCTATTACAGTGTATTGTCATGCAGAGTGAGGCAAGCCAGCTGCAACTCTGCCATTGCTCTTACTGTAAGACATCCCTCTATTCTGGCTCTTCCACTTGCGAAGTATGGACCAGCCTTTCCTTATCCAGGCAGGAATGAGTAGAAAGATGGGATCTGAAGGACTGACATCTTCACGTTATAGAGTGTGTACATGCTCCTGTGTGTCAGCTGAGCTGTAGTAACAGAATCACAGGATGATTAAGGTTGGAAGGAACTTCTGGAGGTTATTTTGTCCAATCCCCCATCTCAAGCAGGGCCACTTGGAGCAGGCTGCGTCTGTGTCCAGGTGGCTCTTGAATATCTCCGAGGAGGGGGACTCCACAACTTCCATGGGCAACCTGTACCAGTGCTCAGTCATCCTTATAGTGAAAAAAAAATGTTTCCTGATGGTAAGAGGGAACCTTTCATGTTTCAGTTAGTGCCCACTGCTTCTGGTCCTGTCACTGAGCACCATTGAAAAGAGTAAAAGAGTCCGGCTCCACCTTCTTTGTACCCCCACCTTCAGGTGTTTGTACACATTGATAAGGTTCCCCACCAAGCATTCTGTTCTTCCAGCTGAAGAGTCCCAGCTCTTTTACCCTTTCCTTATAGAAGAGGTACTCCAGCCCCTTATTTATCCTAGTGGTGATTTGTTGGACTGTCTCCAGAAGCTCCATATCTCTCTTGTACTGGGGAGCTCAGAATTGGACCCAGTACTGCAGGTGTGTTGTTCCTTCTCAGGTGCAGGACTTTGCAGTTCCAAGTCTTTCTTTAAGCCTTTGAATGAGGTTCCTGTCAGGTCGTTCCTCCAGCCTGTTGAGGTCCCTCTGGACAACAGCATAGCCCTTTGGCAAATCAATTCCTCCTCCTTGTTCTGTCTCATCAGCAAACTCACTGAGGGTACACTCTGCCCCATCAGCCAGATCCTAGTGAAGACTTTGAACAGGATCAAGCCCAGTATCAATTTCTGGGATGTACCACTAGTTACTGGCCTCCAACTAGTCTTCGTTTGACTGGTCACCACCTCCTGGGCTCAGCCTTGTGGGCTATTCTTAGCCCATTTTAAAATTGCTCAGCACATCCTTTCTTCCACTGTGGGTCAACTAAGTTATAGATGTGACATTTACCTTAGGCTTAAAGTATGTATAGGGTAAGTGTAGCCAGCGGAGACAATTAGTTTAACTAATTATTTATTGTGTCTGAGATCATGGCAGTGCTGAAACACTGAGCACTTAAGTTTGCACATGCGTTCTGTTTTATAATTATTCAGAAGATTATTGTTCTTATGTATATCTTTAATACTTAAAGGCATCCTCTGCTATAATACTACTTTGTCACCCATTTTTTTACAAGAAACACTAAGTCATAGCTTGTTCTCTACTTGCGAGGAATTGAGTCAAATAGTGATTAAATGTGGAGTTAAAAAGGAAGAAGTTCTTGAAGCTGACTGAATATTTATGTAGTGTAGAAAGGGAAAGCCAAAGACTTCTTGATCAAAAGAAAGGAAAATATCTCGTTTGGGGAGTGTGGGGGTGTGTTTTCAAACCAAGCTGTGGATTATTCAGCTGATAATTCCTGAAATGTCTGTGCATTTTACGTTACATGTATCTCCTTGAAAGTTTCTTTCCATATTAAATTATTCTGATTTTGAAGATGTGTTGGGTATGTTCAGAGCTTAAAATATAATCCTGTTAAAGCAGAGAAACAACTTATTATCCCTTAATGTGTGTCATTCCTTGCCTCCAAAAAAGGGGGAAAATAAGCTGCCCATTAAAATTTAGTGTGTTTAAATAAATTTATTAGGGCATGCCCTATGTAATTAAAAAATAAAAGGAAATAGGGAGGAGGAAAGAGAAGGATCTTTAACTTCTGATTTCACACTTCTAGATATACTAGCACTTGTACCAATGAGAATATTAAACATTAAGAGATCTAGAAATAGATGTCAAGATACAGTATTTTCAGAGGGTTGATGGTATATTGGGGTAAGTACTGGCTAGTTCAGTATAGATAGTCTCAGCTACTGGGAGATCTGAATTTAATCCTTTGAACTTTAACAAGCTTTCTCTGTGAACATGGTCAAGTCATTTAATCCAGTTCTAGCTCAGCTTTCTTCATTCTTGAAAGGAGAAGTTTAATTAAGAAATTAGGTTTGCAATGTGCCTTTCACAAAACAGTATTGAAAATACAAAGCCTCACTGCAAATACGGCCTGATTCCAGCCTTGTGCTCAGAACTGGGGACAGTTTTCCCTTCTCACCAGTAACTCCTGAAGGTGATGGTGTGGCCGTCCAGGGCAGGGGACCGCTCACAAGCGAGAGGAGAATGTCATAACATTAGGAAGAGAAAAAAAAATTGATGACTTTATTTTACAAAGCTAGAATAGAGGATTTGAAGGTCCTTCTAGTATGTTTTACTAGCATACAAAAATAAAATTAATTTTTGAAAGATAAATATACATTATATTAAAAAATCCCCTTTATTTGGTTTCTGAGAACTCTTCAGTAATTTTAATGTATGTGGTCAGAATCAAGTAATTAAAAATAGATGCATATAGAAACATAAATCTTACCACTAATGTATAAAATTGGTGATTTTTGCTATCTATAAATAAGTAGCAGATGCTATCTCTCTGCGTCTCCTGTATCAACAGCCGACTGTCAATCTGAATAGATCAGTAGATACTGGAGCAAAAGTAGAGGTTGGATTACAGTGACTGACTCTGTTTCTCTTTTTGGTGATGTGTTTCAGGCCAACCGCGATGCTGTGCTGAGCAGAATACCCGAACACAAAAACGATCGCATCATCAGTTTGCAAAGTGCGTCTGTAGTCTACGATTTACTTACTATAGCCCTGGGGAGAAGAGGCCAATATGAAATGCTCTCAGAGGTTTGTTGATAATTGTGAACATTCAACTGTACCTTCGTTGCATATTTCTGTTAATCACGTTAATTGTGCTAGTACTTAAGGGCTAAACAAATACAGGACACTGTCATTCTGACAACTGTATAAATACAGGAGGTAGTTTCCACCCCAAAAAGTTCACTGTCTGTATGTGTTCGAGTGACTTCAGGTGGAAAAGCACAGAAATTATTGTGAAATGTGTGGTAAATGTTTAATGGCACAGAAATTCATGTAATTTGTAGGTGGGGAGCCATGGATCCACTTAAAAGTATACACATGAAGCGGAGACAGCTGGAAGGATATAAATGATAGATATAAATACCTAGGGAGAGGATTTGTGTTGCTTTATTTCAAAAGAAAACTTTCTTTTACTCCTCATAATATTTGGAGTCCTCCAAAGTCCTCGGAGTTCGTAAAATGGCCTTGAAGTTAATAGAAAATTAAATTTTAAAATTAAACAGAAATTTACTACTTTTTCAGGTGTGTAGGAGGGTGCATTCTCTATCTCAAATGTTTTGTGTTTGGTTATGCAACTTGCATGTGTTTTGTTAGATTATGGTGACTTCTTCAGCAACTTTTCAGGTATCATTAACAGTTGAGAACAGTTGAGAAACAACTGCAGCTCTTTGGGCAGAGCAAATCTTTCTGCAGCTCAAAACAGTGCTCACCTGGCAGCAGGAGGCTGTTGCTGACCATGATTAATTATTGGTATCCGGAAGGAATACTTCAGCAGGTGTGGTAGGAAGGCATTGATTTGCTGAGAAATCGTTTCTCTCTACCAGAATAGAGGACTTTTAGTAAGATAAAAATGAAAGAAAAAGCGCCAGTCCTTCTCTGTTATATGTTGATAGTCACTCTCTAATCTGCATCTCCTGTCAAGCTCTGAATTTGCGTATTCTTCTTCTTGAAAGTACTTCATAGCTGGAAGTTGTGCATGCAAGTCAGTTTTAATCAGCACAGTAGAAAGCCTTTCACAAAACTAAGGCATAGGAAAGCTCATATAAGACTCACCCTACAACATAATTCAATCAGGAATATTTCCTTGTACTTGCCACTACAGACGCTATCACCTTCCTGGAGTTTTAGGTGGTTGCACCAAAGCTGTAAGAGATGACTCTCCATATATTTGAGTGTAAAACTTTTTAAAGGATAGACATCAACAAGTATTATAAAAACAAACAAACCCAAACTAAACTTGAAAAGGTAACTCTGATTTCTGTTTTCTTTCAGCATCTGGTGACCTTTCCTTTTTATATAGCAGCCTGGCAACTGGGTAGGCTACCCAGGCAGTATAGCCCTGGGTTCCAATTCTGATTCTTTTGTATCGCCTGTGGTATCCAGGTGGCATTTTTTTGTTGTGGAGGTTTTGTCTTCTTTTAAAATGTTAAACAACCGTTACATTAACAGGAATATCACAGGTTCCTGGGATTCCTCCACTATCTCCTTTGGGACACTTTAGGTCGTATTTATGTCACAATACACGCAACTTATTGGTTGCAGTTATTCTTGCCTTTCTTAGGAGAGAAGTTTTTTGGCTTTGGCAGGGAAGCTGGAGGTATCTCTGTTTTTAGCCATGAATCTTGAAGTCTAGGACATTACCATGAAGGACAGGAGGAAAGTCTTATAGTCTCTTCTCATGGAGAAGAGCATAGAGCTTTCTTCCCTCACTGCGTGTGTGACTGGTTTAGCCCCTGTAGCTGATGGATGAATACCACTACCTGTTTCTTTGCCTTCTGTGTTTTGAGCACAGTAGAATGATCTAACTAACAGAAGATGTTTTAACTTGACTTAGATCTTTGATTTCAGTGCTTTTTCCAAGTTGCTTCTGCTGGTGATGATCTTGGTTGAAGATAAAAGCAGAACCACGAGTATCTGGAAAGTTAAAGAGCCTCCATGTTTGACCAGCTTCTTAATTGAGGGCTTTTAACCACTGCCTTGGGCTTTGTCACCTGAAGTCTACCTAAGAACTGTTTTAAGGTCTTGTTCTTTTATAATCTGGGTCTAGCATCTTTGTCGTCGTATTCGATCAAAATTGTACGTATAGTCTTTTGAAATGCTTTCTTTGAAAAAGCGAAAATAATTCTTGTGTGTTTGAAAAATACTTTTCAATACAGAATAGTTAAAATGTATTTATTATATGTCCATGAAGTATCTATTCTGAACATGAAAAAAATAATCTTATGAAGACCTGATATAATAGACAATACTTTTTTTAGCATACTCTACATATACAGCTGCAGCAGGCCCTTCTTAGGAAATGGTCAGAACAGCTCACTTGTTCTAGTTTTTGTCATCCAAAGTACCACAGAAAACATTGACTTCAAGAAGCTCTTACTTAATAGGCATATAATTTTTTGCTGGCTTCATTCTCTGTGAGCTAATTATGATTGTTCTGGTGGAGCTGCTGTAGCTTCAAGTCAGAAAGCATCACTATTCTAACCATGGAAATGGTATTCATCCACCAGTTCCAATATCTTGCTACCATCTTCTGGTTTAGCTATAGCTGATTACTTACAGAAGTAGTTAGTTGTGATATAGGAACATGAAATGATCAAAAATCTGTCTCATCCTTGTTAAACTGTTCTAATGCTAAATTGAAAAGGTCTCATTTCTTTATGGAGTTTGTATACAATGGGCTTTCAGTTTCTTATGGCTTCTTCCATTAGATCAAAGAACTTTCCACTCCCATAATCCTTTCCTAAGCTAAAGTACTCTGCCTGTCATCAAGTTGGTTTTTAAGCTTTGTAGGATATGACGCATTGAGCTTATCAGTGTCCTACTAGGGGAGATGTTTTCCAGACCAGAAATTTTCCTAGATACTCATCTTTCAACTCTCTGACATCAAGCATATTCTTTTGAGGAGGAGACCATAGTGCTGAGCAACAAAATGCAGTAATGCATTCAACATTACCTGTTCATAAGTGAGTTGTGATTTTTTTATAAGGCAGCATCAACAGTTGCATCTCTGCCTTTCGGGAGAGGGATTATGCTGAATGTGTTTTCAGTTAGTTAAGTCAACTGCCATTATTCCAAACATTATCTTAACTTGCAGTTTTCCAGGGTACTATTGCTTCTTCCATATTTCTCTCATTGATTTCTTGAAGGAGCCTCTTGCTCTTTGAAATTACTTCTTGTTACTTGGTTCAGAAGAATCCAGTTTATAAGGTGTTCCTGTCGTTGCAAAGGTCACATACACATATACGCGTGTATATCCCTTACACACACGTGCTACCCACCAGTTTTGTGATCTTAAGAAGGAAAAAAACTTCATGTAACTTGTTGCATTTCGTACTAAATGAAGCCAAGTAAATAGAACCTAAAGTCAAGAAAAAAAGAACACTAATTAGATTATTAGTACTTAGAAACTCAAGCCTTTTGGAATAATCTGCGATTGTGTCCTGTGTCTCTATTATTAGAAAATTAAAAAAACCTAAAGTATCAACTTCTCCAAGTTTACAAAAATATATTCTGTGTTGGGTTTTCTTAATAGACATTTATTAACTTAATACACATACAATCTGATTATGTATAGTAATAATGAATTTCATTTTGGCATTCAGTTATTAAGCTGAAAATCTCAGCAGAATATTGAGTGTGAAGTTACAGTTTTAAAAATAAGAATAATACTGTCAGGTCAACCTTCCCCCACCCACCCTTTTAATTGGTGCTGGTGCTTATCAAGTATTCATAATTTAGGAAGAGTGTGTGTACAATTTTCCCTTTCGCTTAAGACTTATATCCTGCCTTTTGCACTTGGTACCTTGTGTAAGCTGATATTTATCATTCCTTTTTTCAGACTAAATAGGACAGTACCAACAGGGGTATTTAAACAAATATAATAAATGGGAAATCAGTTTTCTGTTTAATTCTTTTTATTCCATATAGAATCTGGCAGCTGTTTTCACGTAACTTATTTAAATTTTTAATTACATGTATTTTAGGTATGAGTCTATAGGAAAACTTTTATACAGGTATATCTTCTTAATAATTGAAGAATATGTTCTTAAATAACAATTTTCCCCCCAAAATTAGTGTCTAGAAAGAGCCATGAAGTTTGCGTTTGAAGAGTTCCATCTCTGGTATCAATTTGCATTGTCCTTGATGGCAGCAGGAAAAGTAAGTCTTAATTTTTTTTATGTAATTATTCTATTGATGGCTTTCAATAACAACAATATTTTGCACTTCCATAATTTTTATCTCTGGTGTTTTTAAAATAATTCTAATCCTTAAATCAGCCAAGTATGCTGTACTCCTGAAATTATGCCTAGTGCTGTACAAAGACTGTTGCTAACTCAGGAAGACTGAAAGGTGATGATAAGAGCTATTTTGCCAACGAGCTTAAGTCAAGCTAATTGAATGGAAGTATTGAATTATACCAGATCATATTATCCAGTAACAACTTGTTTAAGTGCTGTTCTGATGAACAAATTTTACACTTAGTACAAATTAACACTGATTCATGATGCTCTTGCTTCTTTTTTTTTCTTTGGGAATTTCTGACTGTGTCTTTTTTAATATTACTGTCTTTGAGTCTGTGTACTCTGTGCAATTAAAGTGAGATGGATATTTATTTTTTTTTTTAAATTCTGTGTAACCTAGGAACTTATGGTATCGGATGCAATCTTCTATTTTCACTTCTTTTTGCTTTTCCGTGTCACATTACGGAAAATAAATCATATTCATTATGTAAATAATACTAATTTTCTAAAACATCATTCTTGATGGGGGTAATTTGCTTATCTTCACTATGGGGGAAAGGAATGATTTGTATTTTCTTTAAAAAATATTTTTAGAAGCACATTGGTTCTGATGAGGCTTGATTCTTCTTCCCGTTCTCTGATTACTTTGAGTTATCTTCTGAACTGTGATTGGATGGAGGCAAGTGAATTAAAAAAGAGGAGCGGTGCCAGTCTGTTACAAAGTCTTACATCAGAACTTTTCCTGTTGTAACTCCCAAAGACCACTAAAACCCTGCTTCTTCTGAAGACTGTCCTATTCCTGCTCTTTCATTTGCCTGGCTCAAATGTTGTGAGCTTCCAGGACTGGAAAAGTTTTAAATGCATGTCAAAACTGTTTTCTGAATCATGTAACATTGGAATTACATCCTGTGCAAATGTGTCACTGGGGACACTTAATGAGAGTTCACAGGGGTTAAATAACAACAGTGGTGCCTAAAGTCCTGTGTTTCACTTGCGTGAGGAGTTGTGACAAACTGTCAACAAAATGTTTGGTAATGTCTCCTTCACATGGGAAAAACTAAAGTAAATTACGGAAATAGGAATCTTCTGTCTGTGAAACATATTTATGCTTTTAGTAATTTCAATGGGAAATGTTTTTAACAGTCTGCCCGAGCTGTTAAAGTCTTGAAGGAATGTATACGTTTGAAACCAGATGATGCAACTATTCCGCTCCTTGCCGCAAAGCTCTGTATGGGATCTCTCCACTGGGTAAGCTTGGCCACTCCTTGTCTTTTCAGCAACAACCGTGCTACACTGCACCAAAATCTTGGTTTAGGGATGTCGTGTATGCTTTTGCACTGTGACTACATCCACTTCATTTTCTGTCTGCATGGCTAATTTAAAATATCTGACAGCAATGGTGATGTTTATCAAGGTAACATATCTTGATGCTCATCTAAG
Source organism: Tringa tobata (assembly GCA_033628505.1). Lineage (NCBI taxonomy): Eukaryota > Metazoa > Chordata > Aves > Charadriiformes > Scolopacidae > Tringa > Tringa tobata. The sequence continues at coordinate 5,755,428 of JAHREE010000173.1, read as the reverse complement.
ACATAGCTAAAATTTTATTAGAAACTGAAACATTGTTGGTATACAGAGATTAAAAATGCAATTTAGACTTTTCTTTCCTCTGTGCAAGAGGAAAATAACGTTTTTTGGAATGAGACACCTCTTATATTTAAGAAACTCTTCTGGTGATACTATGTTTGCAGGCAGCTGGGGTTTATGAATTCATAGTAGGGCTAGTGTCTTTCTAAAAATTGTTACTTCAGTTGTATTTTAGATATGCCAATTTTAAAGTTATCTGTACAAAAAACATTGAGGTGATCAAAGATCATCATGTGGTTTTCAAGATGTTGTGTAATGAGTGCACATGTAATATGATTTACATACATAATGAGGAGAATGAGTATATTTCAAAAGGGATGAAAAGAAGAGAGAAAAATCACAATCAGACATTTAGAAAACAGTGCAATAGTGGAAACCTGACTATGAGTCTGCATACATTGGGCAATACTGTATGTGATGCAGAATTCTGCATGGCTATACTTTTTTTTTTCCCCCCCCAGGGTTGGAGCCATACTCCTTGTAATTAATTTTCCTAAATAAATGGTTCATGGGGCAAGAACTCTATTTAAGAAACGCAAAAAATGGTAGATCATAGAATCAGTGATTGCTTTTGGTTGGAAGGGACCTTTGAAGGTCTAGTCAAACCCCCTTGCAATGAGCAGGAACATCTTCAACTAGATCAGGTTGCTCAGAGCCTCATCCAACGCGGCCTTGAATGTTTCCGGAGATGGGGCAGCTACCACTGCTCTGGGCAACCTGGGCCAGTGTTTCTCCATCCTCATAATAAAAAAAATTCTTCCTTATATCTAGTCTAAATCTTCCCTCTTTTAGTTTAAAGCCATTACCCCTTGTCCTATTGCAGCAGGCCCTGCTAAAAAGTTTGTTTCTGTCTTTGTTATAAGCCCCCTTTAAGTAATGAAAGGCCTCAATAAGGCCTCCTTGGAGTCATGTCTTCTCCAGGCTGAGCAACCCCAACTGTCTCAGCCTGTCCTCCAGGAAGAGATGTTCCATCTCTCTGACCATTTTTGTGGCCCTCCTCTGGACATGCTCTAACAGATCCATGTCTTTCCTGTGCTGAGAGCTCCAGAGCTGGACACAGTACTCCCAGTGGGGTCTCACCAGAGTGGAGTAGAGGGGAGGATGACCTCCCTTGCCCTGCTGGCCACGCTTCTTTTGATGCAGCCCAGGATACAGTTGGCTTTCTGAGCTCTGACTGCCCATTGTTGGCTTATGCCCAGCTTTTCATTGACCAGTACCCCCAAGTCCTTCTTGGCAGGACTGCTCTCCATCCCTTCATCCCCCAGCCTGGACTGATAACCACGATTGCCCCAACCCAGGTGCAGGACCCTGCATTTGGCCTTGTTGAAACTCACGAGGTCACACAGGCCCACATCTTGAGCTTGTCCAGGTCCCTTGGGATGGCATTCTGTCCCTCAGGTGTACCTACCGCACCACTCAGCTTGGTGTCATCTGCAGACTTGCTGAGGGTGCACTCAATCCACTGTCTGTGTCATTGATGAAGACCTTGAAGAGTCCTGGTCCCAATACAGACCCCTCAAGGAGACCACTAGTCACCAGTCACCATTTGGACATTGAGCCATTTAGATAGAAGGATGTTGTAGGGGACAGTGTCAAAGGCCTTATGGAAGTCCAGATAGATGTCATCTGTAGCTCTTCCCTTGTGCACTGATGGAGTCATTCCATCAGAACGCAACTAGATTGGCGAGGCAAGACTTGCCCTTGGTGAAGCCATGCTTTACCAGATGGCATATGTGGACCAGAAATGTCTTTGGTAGTAAAAAAAAAAAAGAGAAGGAAACAAATAAAAAAAAAAAAGGCAGAACTACAGTAAGTTTAGAATGATCTGTGTGTTATGTAACAAAGTTTATCTCACCTGCAGGAATGGGTTCTTCAGCTTAAAATCTGTGTTCTTTACTTAGTGTTTAGCAGGAAAACTAAGTCTAATGAAAAACCAGATAGTCCTTTAAAGCAATCATGGCTGAGACCTCAACAGACTCAGTGTGCATAATACCCATACTGTGTTTTGTTTTCATTATAATGTCAGATTTAGCTAGTTTTAGACTTACGTGGATATTTTTATCTTATTTTCAGTTGGAAGAAGCTGAAAGATTTGCCAAAACAGTTGTTGATCTTGGGGACAAAACGTCAGAGTTCAAAGCAAAAGGCTACTTGGCACTGGGACTGACTTACAGTCTGCAGGCTACTGATGGTAAGATAAGAATACGCATTCACATTTGGGGATTCCCATGTTGCCTAAAAAAGGATACCCAGCAGAATGCTAGACTTAAAATTAAAGCTTCTGTGTGCAACCATTTTTTCAGTCAATATGTTAGAACTTCTTCAATGGGCATGTGGAATGAAATCTCTTGATCTTGCCTATCACTCATTAAATATATCCTTTTTAGCATCTTTGCGAGGGATGCAAGAGGTCTTGCAGAGAAAGGCTCTTCTTGCATTTCAGAGGTGAGTGGGTGTTAATCTTTTCATTTCATTCTGCTATATTTAGTGAAAAGCTTTTATTATGTGTTGAAAAGAGGAACTTGTAAAAGATTGTGTAATGAGATTTCACCTCTGGGAGTCTCCCTTCATGAGTACGGAATGTATTTCTTTAGCATTTACTTTTTCATCTTCTGTCAGAAAAATCTAAATTGATTTCTAAGAATTTCCTTTTATTTCATTTTGAAGACATTTGTGTTGCTCTCCAGTATAAAATATTTGCTCAAGGGAGTATCCTGTTCTGGTCTAGAAGGGAAAATCATATGATGTGAGGTTTCTAGTTATGGTTCAATATGGTAGGGTTTCTAGAAGACTTGGTAACTGATTGGATTCTATAAGAGGCTTTTGCAATTATCTCTGTAGAGGCAGAGCACTAATTGAGGCCCTGCTGCTGTGGATGAGGGGCAAAAGGCAGGTAGTAAAGTAGTAAGCTTGGGGAAAATTAAAAATTCTATCTTGAGTTTTAACAGCAAAGGCAGTGACAAGCAAATGCCCCGTCTTCCAAGTGCCCTCCACAGAAGTGACACTGTCAGGGGTGACAGGAGTTCTTTCTTGAGGGTGTGACTTTGGAAAAGAAATAACAATGAACAGGTGAATGAGAACGTCTCTAGCCTAATTATAGAAGAAACAAATATTGACAGCAAAGCTGGTGGAAGTGCTGCAGCATCTAAAGATGTCTCTTTTTATGTTTATATACCCTTGAAAACCCTATTTCAGTGAGATAGGACTAAATGCTTCATGGAAACAGATTTGTGCATTAATGTGAATGCAAAGTCTTGGATTTTTGTTGCTGATTTTGTATCTGAGGGGCTGAAAAAGTGTTTTGCAGGTAACTTTAGAGTGAAGTTGTTATGTATTGTTCCTTCTTTTTTCTGTCTTATATTAACTATGCTTCTGTATGTAAATATGTCTTAACATATCTTTGCTCTTCCTGTTCCTTAATGGTTTTAATAGTTTTTATTAGTTCACCATTCTTTCTCCATGTTGAAACTGAATTTTCTACCTCCTTGTTTGTACCTCAGTTCGTCACTCATCCGTCTTACCACTGACTTTAATCATCAGTGTTTCAAAAATATCGTGCTAACCGTTTCTCACCATTTCTACCCATTCACTGCTTTTGAGCTTCTAACACTGAGTTGCTTTCTTCTGCTGATTCTTTGAAACAGCAAGGGATAACATGAACCGTAGCCTGAAGCTAGTCCATTCTAGTTCAGCACCTGTTGACTCTTCCCTCCAGTAGCAATTCCCAAAGTTCTGAGTTGTTCTCTGCTATTGATCTGCCTGGAAAATAGCTCTTTTCTAAGGGTTGAGGTTGTGCACCATTTTGACCACCCATAAATATGAGGATGTTTTTATAGGTAACATAATGCTTATTGTGGTAATGTTTTATTAGGTTGCTAGGGAAAAAGAACAAGTGGCTTGAGTTAAAAGAGAATAAGCAATACACAGTAGATTAGGAGAACTATTTTTCAAACTATTCAGCTTGTCATCACTGCAAAATTACTCTTTCACACTCTATTCAAATATTGTTTCTTGGCTGTGTGTTCAGTTTCGAAGACTCCCCAGCAGCAAATAGTGCTGAAATCAGAGACCGCATCTACCATCTCCACCGTGAACCATTACAGATGTCCTTTAGCTTCATACGTTGAGTGAAACTTCAGTTTCATAGTGATGTGGAGCTTTAAATATTTGTGCTAACTAGCAGAATATACAATTATACACAGAAAGTCTTGGGAACATGAGGATTAATTGCATCCGCTTTCTATGCATCTTTCTAATGCTTTGGGGTTTTCTTTGTTCTTTTCTCTTTTTCCCCGCAAGTTGATACAACCTCCTAGAAAAAATGTTTTCTATTTTTAAGTGCATGTTCCAGGGTATTAATGTTAAGTTATATATTTATCCTTTCTTCTGGCCGTGCTCAAAATGAAATTGTGCATAAGCTTTTAATTAAAGTATCTTTTTCTAACTGAAGTGTCTTTTGGAGGTTTTAGTAACATGCAGGTTATATATTTTGAGAATTCTAGTGAATTACTAATATTGCTGTTAGTGATATTGCTGGTGTGAATCTCTTGGGCTCCACACAGAATCATGAGTAGAATGGTTTGGCCTTCAAAGAGAACAGAGTTTCTGCGTCTCTGCAATCCCTGTAGCTGCCTTCTAAGAGAAGGGAAAAAGTATGTTTTGAAAGGTGATTGTTCTGCATATTAACATGTTTCCCCACTTCATAGAGAGACTCACACCTGATACATCAGCTGTGCTGGAAATACAGTTCAGCGTGGTTGATAATGTTGCTGGTTCCTTGTGTTGATAACATTCATATAGGATGTTACCCAAAATCTGTTAACACAGGGAATGCTGTGCTCAGCGTACCAGAGTCATGCCCGTTTTCTCTTCCTACATCTTAAAAATAAATGTTTTCCAGGAAGTGGAAGTTGGAATTCTCCATTCATCTCCTACACAATTTACAAAGTGTACAGCTATACTGAGCTCAGTATTTTGATGTGCCAAGTGTTTTTGTTTCGGTTTTTTGTGTGTTTTTTAATCACTTACCTGGAGGACCAATTCCTGAAGAAATAGAGGTCCTGAAGAAATCCAGTTATGTTTTGGACCCTTGCCTATGCCAGATTTCAAGGCTACCAGTTTGTGATAGTGGCCCTTTGCGAAGATGCTTGTTGCCATTTTAACACACTGCTGAGGGGGTGTTTGTTTCACTAACTTTTTTTTTTTTTTTTTTTGGCTTGGAAGACTCAGTGCTTTTCCTGTGGCTGGTGTGAATTGAAGTTTCACAGAACTCACCAAATGGTTTATAGATAGTAACAGCTTTATTCTTTCTCTAGCTGAAGCTTGGATGTTAAAATCGCTTGTTCTCACTTAGTCTGGCTTAATTTGTGAACTTAGATTTTTAAAAACGACTGGTCCTGGACCCTGTTAGGCTTTGTATTTGACTCTAGGTAAATTTGCCTTTATTTAGCAGTAAAGCTAACAAAGTATGAAACTGTTCCCTAATAACTTCAGCTGCTTCAATACGTGTTGGGTGTAGTTGCTAAACTGATAGAGCTGTCTCTTTGGACTTGGGAAGAGAGAAATGCAAAACTCGGAAGCAGAAGATTCCCCTTGTGGTTGTAATGGCTTAAAGGTCAATTTTGTTCCTCCCTCCCAATGAATACGACTTATTATATATTCCAAGGATGATTATTACACATTCTATCTCTAAATGAGTCTCCATTAAAAACACTGCTGCTGTTGGGAAGCTCAGCATTTTTGTGGAGAGAAGGTATAAATACAAGACGACTGGCATAAACTTCATAATCTGAACTTCAAACACGGGTTTGTGATGAGTCAGATTTTATGCTGACTTTTATGATAATGCTACAATAAAGAAGCTGTCCATCCATTTCTTTTACATTGCTACATAGCAATGTGTTCTGCTAACTTAATCATAGAATGGTTTGGGTTGGAAGGGACCTTAAAGATCATCCAGTTCCAACTGCCTGCCATGGTCAGGGACACCTCACACCAGACCAGGCTGCTCAAAGCCCTATCCAACCTGGCCTTGAACACCTCCAGGGATCAAGCATCCACAGCTTCTCTGGGCAACATGGGCCGGTGTCTCACCACCCTCGCAATCCTGAAGCAACTCAAAGCAAGATGTAACTGACTTCCTGAGAGGCTTCATGTGCTGGGCTGAAAATACGCTTAAACTTTAGGAGTCTGAAGAATGAACAAAACTCTGATCTACTTTGCTGTTACTCTTCCTCTTTGAGTTCTGTGCTTCAGAACCATCCTGGTCAGGGTCGGTGTGATTGCATGGGTACTTCTCGTGCAGGTGACATAATTCTTCTCTTTGAAGGCATGTTGGTTTGGGGATTTTTTGGGGTTATTTTCCTCTTTCTGTAAGAAAACTCTGCTTAATGAATTTATCTTATAACTGTTCTTAATTACAGCCAGTGCTTGTTTAGGAATATGTTTTAATTGAAGAATTGTTTTGTAGTGCTCATTTTTAAGATTTATACTGAAATTGCATAATTAATTTCTATTTAAAAGTACACCTTAATGGGCCAAAGTGCCTCCTTTAAATCAAGGATGATTGAGAAGTGTGAGAAAAGTCACTGGAATGAACACCACTTATGTCAAAATATGAGCATTGAAAAGATCTGAATATGGATACATGAATATATATGTGTTTGTGTGTATGTCTAACCTGTATTAACAGGGGAAAAATTCACTGTTGTTTTTTTTTTTGTTGTTGTTTCTTTGTTTTAAAGGGCTCACAGTTTGTCTCCAACGGATCATCTGGCAGCATTTTACTTGGCTCTACAGCTTGCCATATCCAGACAGGTTAGTTGTGTTTTAAAAATGCAGCCTCACACTGTCATATGAAGATTAGAGTCTGTATCTGTTGATGGATACAGATTAAGGTTTCTTCGATGGAGACATGGTCTTTAATGATCTTGACAGTGCTTAAATATTGAGTATCTGCTGAGATCTGTGCCTTTTCTGAATCCTTGTAGGAGGTTTGGGTATTGTGATCAAAATTACAAAAATGTGTTTAAGAAAACTGGAAAATATTTTAAAGCTACAAAAGACATGAGAGCTCAGTCCAACCTGTACAGCTGTTATGTTTAAGGGATTTAGGATTATATTGCATATCACATGAAATTGGGTAATGTTGAGCTGCTTTGTATGTCACACTAAGTCTTTTCCTGTGTCATGTTTGTTTTAGGAAGTAGTTTTGAGCACAGTGGTTTATATACTCTAGGTGACTACTTTTCATTGCTAATGAGTAGCAGAGACATCGGACTCTCTCATTTTAGAGGGGAATGGATTGTCACTTTAATAGCACAAAATATTTTTCAGTAGCAGGCTATGGCTCTGTATATCTGCATTTCAAATTTCTCATGTTGCTTAATTAAATTTCCTGTTTTTAACACTCAGTGTACTTATTTTGAGCAACTGAGGAGATCATGAAATTCCATGTGAAGGGAAGTTACTGCTGCAGTCTAGTTCTGCATTTCAGTTAATGTGTTACATTTAAAATGTTTTCACAGTCATCTAGAAATACAACCAATACTTGAAAAAGTACAGTAGGTGAATATGTTAAAAGGCTGAAGAGAAGTGTTTTATTAAAACATGTATCTTATTTTCCAGGGTTAATATATTACTTAATTTTTACTGTTCACTGTGGACCATCAGGTCAATTTTAACCTTCTGAGTAGTGTCTTACAGGAGTCAGTAGAATTCTATAGCGTATGCAGGTGAATGTTTTGAAAATTTTATGTATGTGCAATCAAGTAATAGGCAATCCATTTAATACTGGTGCTTTCTTTTTCTACCTTTTCTTTTCTTTTTAAAATCAGATACCAGAAGCTTTGGGTTATGTTCGTCAGGCTTTGCAACTACAAGGAGATGATGCCAACTCTCTTCATCTCCTTGCACTCTTGCTATCAGCCCAGAAACACTACCATGATGCTTTGAATATCATCGATATGGCCTTGAGTGAATATCCAGAAAATTTTATGTGAGTGAATGTCACGTTTACTTTCTACGCTTTAGCTCATATTTATTTTTCCTAGATTCTCATCTCATTCATTTCAAGAGGGGATGGACTTGAAGACTGGTCTGGGGTTTTTTTACAACAGTCTTCCTCCCTGCCCATTTAATGCAAGTCTGCTTTTTATTAAAGGCTTGTTAAAGGCTTTTTGGGCCCTGCATTTCGGTCACAACAACCCCAGGCAACGCTGCAGGCTTGGGGAAGAGTGGCTGGAAAGCTGCCCAGCAG
>JAHREE010000173.1:5564441-5747068 GCA_033628505.1 Tringa tobata | reverse complement strand
ACCTGTCTGTGTGTTCCTCTGCTCTGAGGGTCCTGTCAGTAAGTCATGGTTTGAGAGGCGATTGAAGTATCAGCTACCTAATTTTATACCCTATTATTTTTAAAACCAAATATGTTCAAAGCACCATGATCTGTCATCTTCTGTCTGTTCTTGTTTCATCTTCTGCCACTTAGCAGCAATGTAAATGGCAAACAAGAAGCTGCTCTATCTCTCAGAATAATAATAGTCTAGAAGAAGTATTTGTGAAACTGCAGTTCTGTCTGTTGTAATGAGAGAAGGAAAGATCATTCAGCAAAATGTTTAAAATTACTCTTGTGAGCATTCAAAAGGTATTTATATTTTTTCTTTAATATGGTTCATGGCCTTTCTGTACTTGTTTATAACTGCATCTTGTGGTTAAACATTTTGCCTGAGTTACTTTAAAAAGTACTGATCTTTCTAGTAATGTGTGTATGTATATTAATCATATGGGTCGTAATAGTGGTTCTGAATTGTTTGTCCTGCTGTATAATACGAACACCGTGGTGATGCAGTGTGCTATGCTAAAACCTACGGGAATTTGAGAGGCATATCTTGGCAGCAGGAATCACCATCAGGTGTGGTGACAATTACTGAAGAATCCAGGATGAAACACAGTTATGTGTATCTCTAGACAGTCTTTTAGAGTCTTGTTTTCAGTGCTGTCAAGTTACTTCTGGTTCCCAGAGAAGTCAAGGATATGATTGGGGTTCCTTCCTCTCTGCAATTGATACTGACAGCCAGACAGACACATCTGGTCAATTATATAAATTTGGATTGATTCCTTCAAGTAACTGGGTTATTTTTTCAAGGATTTATCAGCAAAACCTCAAGTTTACAATCTGTTCATGGCCACTGTATCTGGTGCTCTTGAAATGTGTATGTGCATATATGTACCATATAAAACAGAAGCACGTAGTGTATCTTTGATTCCATTTTCTTATTCTGCAATTTCTGTAAGCAATACAATCCCATGGTACTCCCTGGCAGGCTGGGAAGAGATCCTCTTGTGTTCATCTAAGGCTTGCTACTTTTTAGATATACTGAAACATTTGATTATTTGCTTATGGTACTTTATTGCTTCTGTAAACACTTCAAATACCATCATGTTTTATGTTTTATCTTTCAGTTATGCTGCTATCCCAGTAAGCTAAACAGTACAAGAGTTTTCTTGGCATTCTCTGTATTTCTCTTAGAATCCGTGACCTCAGCTGTATGCAGAATGATACTTCGGTGGGTTTGCAGCATCATAAATCTCTGTACTTGGAAAATATTAAAGTAGAACATAGGGCTTGTGATTTATGTTATTTCTTATTTCTTTTATTCTTATTCTTGCCTGCATACCTCTGTATGCTGTAATTGCATTGCTGCAGTGAGTGCTCTCCTGCCCTCTTCTCAGCTGTGTGTTCTTTTTCTTTTCTTTCAAAATAATATACAATTTCAGAAGTTTATACTACTACATCCTCTTAAAATGCCAGAGGTTACAGGGAAGTTGTAGAACACCCCGTGAGTCATGCTGAGGAGTGGATACTTTCCAGCACTCTTCTGTTGTAATCAATTAGTAAATATGTTGTCAGTGAGTTCTTAACATTTGGAAATCTGGTGCATTTCTAGAATTCATGTTCAATATTTGAGGCGTGCAGCAAGTATATCTTTGTATCATAAATAAGTTTTAATCTTCCTGCACTATAAAGCTAGAAAGTTGCTGAACAAACATGGCCAGTTGGAAAATGATTTTGCCCCGTGCCCCTCTAGGTCAGTAAGTAGAAAGAAATCCCTCGGAGACAAAGGATTCTGTCCCATCATTACCTAAAGGAGAGGAATGAATGAGCCAACATCACACTGTGCTGTTAGCAGCAAGGTACAGCTTTTTCTTTGAATAGAAAGTTGATTGTTCTTGCTTTTTTTGTTATATTGGCAGCATAAATATGCAATCTGCTCTGAGACCTGAAGGGATATAGCAAAAGCTATTGGTGAGAAATCTAAGAAACCTCTCAATGTGAAATAGGCACATAGTGACGTTTTCCAGAAATAATCAAAATGCAAGATATTTGCTGAATATTTATAGCACTGTCAATTCAAACTATTTGTAAGCTTAAAGTGCTAGGTTGTAACCACTCTACTTATAAACAAGTTAGCTGTCTTCTTCGGAGCAATACAATCAATCTGCTTTTAAATGCTAGCTAACCTCCAACACCTCCTGAAATATGAGAGTGCATTAACCCAGGGACAGAAAGATCTCTAGACAAAAGATTACTGAACAGATTAAGATTACTGGAAAGATTATGAATACTCTGCTCTGGTGAGGTGGGTGAGAATAAGGTGCCAGCACACAAAAATCTGAATAGTTAATTTCAGTCAGGTCCTACTGCATTTGAATTCATCTAAAGTTACAGTGTGTTTTCCCTACCTTTCATTAGACAGCTTGTTCCTGTCGTAGAAATGTGAGGTTCTGTTCCTCTCCAGCTTGGCAAGATTTGAACCCGCAGATGATGCAGCTCAGGGTCCTGACCATCAAACTGTGTGAGAGACAGGGTGAGATGATCCATGTCTCCTCTTGAAACAGAAGTAGGGACACGCTGCCCTGAATGCAAAGAGAGTAGGCAGGAAGGAGCCACAATATATCATAATTTATGGAGTACTTAACTGTGAGGGAGGCTTGAGATCTTGCTGCTTGGGTTTTCCTTGAATTTCATGTAATTTGATCCAATGATTGCCTGCTCTGAATTTATAAGGAGTCCAGGAGGTGTGTATTCAAGTTGATGGAAGGCAATGGTGGTTGTGTTGAGTTGGTTCATATTGGCCTTATTGGGCATATCTTGTGCAATATATATAGTGCAGTTATATGTGCGATGACCTGAGGACCTTTAATGAAAACTCCTTTCCGTGACCCTTTCCTTGTCTTTTTATCTGTTTCTTGTGAGGAATGTGTATCTTAGTGGTCTTTTGAACAATATGAAGTCTTGAAACAACACTTGTATCTCTTTCGACTTCATGGCTAGTTAACAGTAAGTTCTCAGTCAAGGGAGACAGAGTTAGGTTACTTAACGAAATACTTGTGATAGTGTTTTCTTAATCTTAACTGTTTGTAGTTCCCTTGTTATTTCAAGTGTTGGGGCACCTAAAGAGGAGTATAGTGCCTGAAATTAGTGTAATTAGGCAAAATAAATTATAAATATTAATTGCTAATTTTATGCTGAAAACTGCACCGCGCTGGATAGCAGCTGACAAGCTTTTACAGTAGCAGAAGCAGGGAACAGCAGATGGGTTATTTGAGGAGTGCAAGTATGTTATTTTAATGTTAAGTACACTCAAAAAGGAAAGACATATGGTAACAGGTTTGAAGACAACTGAAGACTAAGTTCACAGTTTAAACATTTACATTTGTTGAAGTGTGATGGATTTTTTTTTTTCCTTCCAAGAATATTTCACAGAAGCATCAGGCCAATATGTCACTCCTCTGAAAACTATTAAATCTTTTCCTTCCTGACCCTCAAGGGCTCTTTTGAGCTACTGTAGATTTCCCAGTATCACAGAGCTTTTTAACATCCCTCTCAGTTCATTGATTAACAAACTCATTTCCTTTTGGAAATTGGGAGTTGTCAGGGTGGGTAGAACAGAAGAGCTGGTTGGTACATGCAGTGTCTGATGGTACATAGACTGATGATTTGTGGGACAGGGTTTTTTTTGTCAATTAAAGGGTATGGACTATGCTATTCTGTTTTCCTGAGGTCAGTTGTAGTTGCACTACAGAGTGTGGTGTTGGTTAAATTTTCAATTTATTTTTTTATCCTTGATAAATAGAGCACTGTGAATTATTTGAGGAAAGGGCAGTAATATATGACTGGACAAGAAGCAGTCATCTGCTAAGTTTGCCAAAATCATGTCTCTCAGGTTGGTGTATATATTCTTGTATACATTTGACAACATGCTTTTTCAAATCCATTCCATTTTGATCCTGTCTGTCTCGGGAGTTAAATGAATTTTTTCTCAGGAATGATTTTTGTGTAAATCTTGAAGGAGAGTATTAGTTCCCAGTGTTTTTTCTTTCCATGCTGGGCTTGTCTTTCCTTTTTCTTTTTTTTTCCACCTCCCTTTGGTTGTTATGTGCTTTTACGGAATGATCCATTAAAAAAGAGATTGTTGATAGGTAGATATTACTTTATGTAACAAATTGGTCATTGGCCTCAGGGTCTTATCCCTGAATTATATTTGCGAGGCTGTAGACTCTTCCTTGAAACTTGATTGAAAGAGTCCCCGTTTGGGTGATGAGCTGGCTGCCGCAGGGTGTTCGAGGCAGGAAAACAAAAAGTTTTCAAGTATAACTAATTTGTTCTGGCTTTAGTCAGAAACTATCTTCATTATAGTTTACAGATTTTCTTAAGGACATTGAATTCCTAAGATGGAATACAGTATGCATGGACTCCACCAAAAGTCACAGGACTGACTGATTTTCCTTGCAAATAAGCGATGCTACTACTGCTTTGTGAAAAAATATATGGGGAATAATATTTCAAATGGAGCAGCAGGGGCCATCCAGTGCTCACCAAGGATACTCGTTAATGGTTTCCACAAAACTGTGTTATTTTGGGGCTTGAGGGCTGATTTTGTTGCATCTTTTGCTTGTTTGAGAGTCAGGCTTTGAATAGCAGTCTGAACTGCCTGGTTTTACTTCATCTGTGTTTCTGTATGTATGTGGGCTTCCCACTGCTGGAGATCTGTGCAACCAAAGTTGGAGGAAATTATACGTAAGATTAATATGGGCACTATAGAAATCTGTCACTTTTCCTGAATTATGGGTTTCACATCTTTTGGGTGTTTGGTGATTGATCAAGAAACAGTTTAGGAGACTTTTTTACTAAGTTAAATGATTTTTTGCAGTTTTTACAAAAACTAGATTTGGGTGCTTGACGTCCTGTTGCTGGTGCTGGGCATCCAGTGATTCAGTCAACTGGATTTCCTGAAGGAACCGGATTGATAAAAGCAGCTGGAGAAAAAACCCTAAGTATAGACATTGCTGATAGTTGTGTTCGGTAACCTCTTCTCATTAATTGTGTTTTGTTCGCTTGCAAATGCAGCTGGGATAGTTGAGACTCATTCCTGACCGTTTACACTTCTAACAAAAAGGAGGAGCAGATGTGATTGAGTGGGAAAGAGGAAACTGCCCTCAGGATAAGGCGAGAGAAATTGCTTGGGTAGCAATGTCACAGAAATTCAAAAGAAATCACCAGGAAATAACATTAATTTGTTCAGTCATGCAAGAAGTCATTTTGAGGTGCTTAGAAATGATGATTTTTCATGTTTTGTAATGAACGAGTTATGTTTATATCTTTCGTGATAATAAAGCTTTCCTTGAATACTCAAAATGGAGTAGACCGACTCTGCAAGGGTCCACTTTGCAATTGTGGCAGACACCTCTGTGAATTTCTTTTTGTAATTTGATTATCACAGTGATAGAAGTGATGCGCCTAAAATCACTGTGTAAGTAAATCCTTTATAAAACTATGGGCATTTCATATACTATCTAGTTTCATGTTGGCATTCTCCCAGTAGGTTAAATTTTTTGCGATTGTGTCATTTTGTGTTTTGTTGATGGTACAGATGTTTCTGACTTGGCTGAGGTGAAGCTGTACACTTTCTACAGCAGGCGCTAAAGGGACAGGATGGTTAAATTAATAGAGTTTGGAGCCAGGAGGATCAATTTTTAAAACCTCTGACCTTCTATATATCAGAAGTTGCTAAATTTGCTTTAGTTTTTCTATTAATATAAGTTTAGCTAAATCATACCTTCCAGAGGACGTCCAGGCTTGATAAGAACATGTCAAAAACTGGTGAAACCATTGCAGCGTGTGGTAGCTTGTTACAGTGTTTCAGTTGCACTCTTCCTTAAGTCTCTATTTTTGTTCTTAATTTGAATTGGTCCCTTATTTGTTTCCAGCCATTGGGTTTTATATCATTCTTTAATAAGCACTCTGTAATACTAGTGACTTCATACTCTGTAATCGGGTCACCGCCAAATGCCCTTTCTGATAAGAACATCGCCACACTTACTGACAGTACAACATGTTCTCTAGGCTTTTGGTTATCTGTTGAACTGTAGCAGGTTTCATCAGATGCAAGCAAGAACCACACAAAACATTTCAGTTTCATTTATCATAGAATCATAGAATGGTTAGAGTTGGAAGGGACCTTAAAGATCATCCAGTTCCAACCTCCCACTGCCATGGGCAGGGGCACCTCCCACCAGACCAGGTTGCTCAAAGCCCCATCCAGCCTGGCCTTGAACCCCTCCAGGGATGGGGCATCCACAACTTCTCTGGGCAACCTGTTTCAATGTCTCACCACCCTCACAGTCAAGAATTTCTTCCTAATATCTAATCTAAGTCTTCCCTCTTCCAGTTTATAACCATTGCCCCTCACCCTATCACTACACTCCCTGATAGAGTGTCCCTCCCCATCTCTCCTGTAGGGCCCCTTCACCACTTTATACAGCAAATCATCTGTATCGTGTCTGTTGGAAAGGATTGCGTTACTTATTTTGAGTGTAATTGCTCTATTGGGCTTATATTCAATTGTGGGGTTATATTCAATTACCTGTTTGGGGCATTCATTTGCTTCTTGGTCAAGTCATTTCTGTGATGCATTTCCACATTGGAGTGAAAAGGCTATGTTTGATCCTACAGCTATCTGTTGGGTTTTTAAAAAGAAAGACAACTTTAGAGCTATTAAGCCATGCAGCTGAACAAATGGTTTGGGGAGTTTCCCGCTGTGCTGTTACAAGATTTTTTTCATTAGGAGAGTGGATTACACATCTATTAGAGTCCTGTTGGATTCGACTGGAATTCCCAAGTGAAGCAGTCAGCCCCACCACCTCCTTTTAAAAGAAGCTACAAACTTGCAGACAGTAAAACTATTGTCAAATTCTCGATAGGGAATGAAGTAAATGCTGGGAATTCTGAGATTTTCTTTTAATTTTAACTTCTTCTAAACCATTTATTTCTGACTATTTCTATTTATTACAAGACTGCCATAAAGGCACTTGCTGATCGTACTAAGAGAAAGTGAATTAGCTAAGGTTTGGCTTCCTCCTACTTCCCCATTTCTTTTATGTTTCCTGTAACAGTCATAGGGAGTTTTTCTTATATATGTAAGAAGTGACTTGCTAATATTTATTTAGGGAAGAGATAAGAGATAAATAGATCTAGATTGTTTTGAATCATCAATATTGAATAATATTTGTTCAAACTTAATTTTATGTATTCTGTATACTGCCTTCCCTCTTTAATTACTCTCCGGGGCCCATCAGTTAACCTGATCTAATTTACACAAGCAATTGACACTGACAGTTTATAACAGAAATGAGATGCAACTCTATGAAGTAGACATGTAATTTTTACAGCAGTGTGGTTATTTTATCCCTTAAATTTGGATCATATGAAAAGAAGCCTATGTTTTCTGTTAAAAAAAAAAAAAGTTTATTTTCAGACACCCTTTTTATGTGTGTGTGTTTGTTTTTTTAAATACAGGATCATTGTCAGACTATTTAGTCTAAGATAGCAAAAGTCATATGTTTAGACTTGGTGAGTTGTTTTGTGGTGGTTCTTTTGTGTTTGGTGTTGTTTTTTTTTCATAGTGCCTAGGTTTAAAACCAGAACAACTTCTTTTAAGTTTTCCTAGTGTTCTGGGATTTGAAGTTGCGGCATATAACAAATGGGCACTTAAATGTGAAACCAAAATGAAATATTTTATGACTCTACATGGAACTGGTATTTTCTATCTTTCTTTTATGCTCTAATAAGTAACAGGCTATCTATCAGAGCTGATTCTATGTAAAGTTTATTCTTATATTTAAGCTATTGTGAAAATTGATGTGCTTGTCAGGGTGACCAAGCTGTTGTTTGACACTTTTCTGCGTGGCTTATTTGTTGGTTGTTATCATATCTATGGGACTCCCAGTACATTAATTACTTTCCTACCATCTTTTAATAATTGATTATCATGTAAAAATACTGTTGGCTGAAGTCAGAAATGCAAACTATTTAATTTCTTAAAAAGGTTCTCTTAAAACTTACTAAGGATACTCGAAGTAGGTTAAACATAAAACAAAGGTAGTTGCATCTTTACTCCTGCATTGTAAACAAGAGGGTTTGATGCATCCTTTTAAATTTTAGCTTCTTCAAGCAGGAGAGGTGGTCACTGTTGTGAAGAGGATGCTTGGCTCGGCCTCACTGCGCACAGAAGAGTCCTTACAGGGTTCTCAGCAAGGCTTTTGGTGTGTTACGCTGAGGGACCAATGTTTTTCGAAGCACAAACCTTCAGTGTTATGCACAGCTCTTCCTTATGTTCTTCAAACCCTGAACAATGTAAATACTTGTATAATAAGGGAGTAATAACAAAGTTTACTCCCAGTCTTAAGTGAAAATAGAGCATTCTGTTCAGTTTTGGTCGGGATATGGGGCTATGGACTCTTCAGAAGAAGTCTAGTGGAATTAAAAGTTTGCTGTAGAAGGTTTCTCAGTCTGAGGGACTTCAGGGGGATTCCTGGTTACCACTGTGTGGAGTGACACTGCTCTTGCAGGCACATCTGGTGGAAGAATGACAGGTAGCATGTCATGCTTTTTTTTCTTCTTTTAGCATATTTAGGGAGCTCTGGTATTTTACACAGCTTGTTTGGTACAATCTCTTTATTAAACTAGAGCTATAACCTGTTTTTCCATTAACGATGTGAGTTGTTAACAATACTCTTAATGCTCCTTTCATTTTTCGTATGCTATTTTTGTATACATTTTTGCACATTATTAAGATTGTATATATTCATCTGTGCCTTTCTTCTTGAAAAAGACGTTGGTGATATAGTTGCTGTTCTCCAGTCAGTCCAGAAGTGATATTTTCTTTAAAGTTTTTACTTCAGAAAGGGCTATCTTATGTGTCACTGTTTCCATAATTCTGAGAAATGGATTATTTTGGACTGCATTAACTAATCATTTTTGAAGTGTTCCCATTCTTTCTTTGTCATTTTTTTCATATCTGAGACAACATAGATAAGGATTATGGTGGGTGTTGGGGGTTCATTCCTGAGTATCCTTAATCTTTGTCCCATTGCCCCTGCTTAGTATACACATTTTTGTGGGTGTATTTTCCTACTTAGATACAAAAAGGCCTTTAGAGACTGTAACTTTTTATAGTATTCTGGTCAGGTCTAGTTTAGCTTTCACTGTGTACCTAAGATGCAGCTTTCTGTGCTGACTTTTCTTGTCTCCCCTTTCTGTCCCCTGCTATCCTTGATGGGATCTCTGCATGTTTCTGATGTCTTACTTGCACAATGTTATCAATGCTTTGCTTGTCAAACACTGAGTTTTTACCCTTTCAAGTTGAGATGTGTATCCTTAAACATTTTAACATCTTTGTGTTAAATGTCAGGCTTCTGCTGTATCTCGAATATCTTTGCCAGCCTTCGCTATCAAAGTATTTTAGGTGTACGCCGCTGAAATTCAAAGACCTAGTTATAAACCCATTTGGGATTTTTCATTCTTTATTTAAATAAAAATCCAGTATTATATGGATGGGTTTACAAGCAGCTGTTTTATAACGTCCTCATTAGTTAGGGAGAACAGTCTTGAAGTAATGGAGTCATTTGCTGCTTTAGTAACTATTTCATAAATTTATCAGCTATTAGCTCCAAGAATAACTAAGCCCTTCCACTTAAGAGTTTGATTTGTTCTCCATTTAGTGTCTGGGTAATTAGTCTCCTAAAATGATATAATTCACCTTATTTTTATCTAATGTTAAAGATCTGCATCTGATGCTGGAACGAATGCCCTGTTAGTCTGACATCTTTAGCAGAACTTGTTTTACCTACTTGCCTTCCCCAAAGGATTTGACCCAAACGGATCTCTGTTCTTGTTATCCGTTCTGGTTTGACACATCACTGACGCACATTGTTCTACTCTTCATTTCTATTTTAAATATTGTCTATTCCTCACTAATTTCCTTCTTAGTCATGAGTGCTGTCCCACCACGCTGTGGTCACTCTGCACCATTTGCCAGTAATTTAAACCTCCGACTCTTACAGACACCACCAGATAATTCATGGTACTCGTAAAATGTACAGCTGTCTTTTCATCAGATTGACTCTTGATAGCTTATATCCATTCTTTGCCATTTTTAATTGTGTAATCAAAATGGGTGTGAAAACGTCCCTGTAAAGTTTAAAATTCTCTGTGTTGGTAATGCAGGCTGGATTCCACAAGAGTTGTTTCCACAAATGCTTGAAGCTGACCTTTCAGAAAATCCTTTTTCAGATGATCTACCTCATGGTTTCTGAAACCTTCCTGGTATTAACTTGTTATCAACTCATACCTCCAGCCATATTTCAGGGCAACTTGAAAGAGTTAAGGTGATCTGAGAGGCTTGTTTATCACATGGTTTTCCTTCTGCCCTTTGCCTCCTTCATCTTCCCTTCCCCTGTTTGTTAAATAAGCATTTAGTTGGCAGGTTTTCATTTTGTTATTTACCATCCCATCTCAGTTTTCTGAATTGTCTTAGTTATTTTGTGATTTATTGCCAAAGTACTTCTTGGACCCAGAGAAACTGCTCTGTGTGGCTTTCTAAAGGTAACCTTTTCTATTCAAAAGATTATTTTCGGTTTAGTGTGGACAATCCCACACAAGTGGGATTTTTCTTTTTTTCCCCATTCCCATTAGGTACGACCCCCTAGCCTTTCTTTATTAGAATTATGAGTTTTCTTCTATCATACTTAGCTTATTGTTTGTATTTTGGGAAACCTGGCAGCATCCACTCCCCTTGATTGCCATAATGCATAAGAAACAGAGATGTTGTTGTTTATACACCAAGTGCATCCAAAAGCATAAAATTCTGATGCATTGCTTTAATTCTTACAAGTATATTTGTCTTCTGCTGTCTTGCCTTTGAATCCTGCACTGCTAGTCCAGGTTCTTACATTTTTGTTCCACAGACTCCTGCTACTTTGCACATGTGTTTAAGTCATTTCTTGATAGTCAAGTCCTCTCCCTTTCTATCTCCTGCTCAATTTTTCTTTCAGCTCTTGCATCCTGAATCTTAGTGATTTACTGACCCTGCACCTTCTCTCTGCTACAGAGTTCCTGAAAGTCTTAAATGCTTGAAGGCTGTTAGTGTAAATTCAGTCTATCTGTAACCTGTACATAATAAGGTATATATTATGAATATCTTCTTTCTAGAATGACTTGTAATAAATTCAGCAGCAGTGAATTTATGTTCCATAACTTTTCAAAAGTGCTTTATGATCACAAATTTTAAAAAACTGAACTCATAGTCTCATCAAACTGTAAAAAGTACTCTCTTCTTTTCACATACAGAGAAGCAGGAACGGGATTGTATGAGATAGATTCCTCTGATTCAGGGTTTGGGTTTTGATGCCCATGTTGTTTGTTTTGTGTGTGTGCATGTGTTAAAGGTAGAACAGAGGTAGTAGTGTGAGGGTAGGAGGATGGTATTTGTCATTTTTCCTTCTCTCTTGAGTAAAATGATGAACAGATCTGGACGTTTTTTCTTCCAGTGATATAGTCACAGTTAAATGAATATCTGGAGAGAACCACTCTGCCAAATGAAATATGACTTTATCTATATAGTTCCCTCTATATTCAAATCCAATTTACAGATAGGAAGAAAGCTCTACTAGTGTAACTGATTCTTCACAAGACATCAGGTGAGACTCCCTATGACCTTCTTTACCTTTACCACAGGTACTTATTCTCTTAAAATAATTCAGCGACCTGTGTTTCATTTCCTCCTCAGTTCCACCAAAACATACATTGTACAATTAAGGTGCGATTACGGTAGCATGTTTCATTTTTAGGCTGACATGCTAGGTAGTTTCTGCAAAGGACGTTCAGTGCAACACTAAAGCTTTAGCTGCTGTAACTTGCTGAGGCACTCGATGTCATTTCTTATTCTTGAGAAAACCCTCTGGCAGTTTGCAGTTACTATTAGCAGCCTTGAAGTTTGTATTTGGGATAAGAAAGTTCTGAGCTTTCACACATGCCCACCTTCTACACCCTTCTCAGTCTTCCCACGCAAACCATATGACCAATCGTATAAATTTTTCACTCAAGATGATTAAAGTTGCACTGGAATAAAATGCCAAAATACACCTGGGTTTAAAAGCAGAAAGTAGGTTAACAATTTTGTATGCATACTCTCCTCCTCCTTTGTGCTCTTTAATCTTCCAATTTATTTAAAATTGCTCTTAAATTAGTAATTTTCCAGGGTATTATCTGTTCCCAGATGCTGTGACTCCTATAAATGTGCATACAAGTTGACTGGCTCATTTATTGTCATATTGCATTTATATTCTTTAATTATCCATGAAGGTGTCTAATTCAATCTCTGTGGAGAACCTTCTACTGATACATGGAATGTAAAAGTAATATGCAGTCGTCGTCTTATGAGGCTACGTGCTTTGTTTGTCTTGGTGCCATTAGAAACATCATCTTTGAAATCAGAATTCATTTCTAGTGGCAAACGTATTTGCTTCCATTATGAATAGTTTGCTGCATATTTGATGGCTGATGCGCTTTTTTCGGGTTGTCTCTTGTAAGTGTTCAAAATGTTCAAAATTCAAGTCAACATCAATTTTGGTACCTGGTGATGGCAACATAATATAGATTGGGGCTACATTTCTTGTTGACCTTAGCAATGCTGACTACCTCCTATTGTTCTGTCTGGGCTAGTGGTTTCTTTTTCAGTGTAGCTCCTTTCATTTCCTACACTGGAAGTTGATAGTATTGGGAAGTTGCAGGAGCACTGAGTTGTTTTCTTTCACGAGTTACATGTTACTAGCGATCATCTAAGCCAGTTGATGGAAAAAACTTACCTGTCTCATAAAAGTAGTAAAGATTTTCTTTAGTGAAGATGTCTCTTTTCTCTTCAACATAGGAAGTACTGGGTTTAGTGGTCATGCTAATTTCGCTACGCTTAACTTTAAAAAAAAGCCAAACAAACTTTAAAGATCCTGACACTTAACTGTTTCTGTCCAGTTGAAAAGGTCATCTTGTAAAAGCACCATTACTTTGATGTTAGATATTTGACTTTATTGTAATTAATTCATTAAACAATTATTTAAATTAACAATGTCTTCATAGTTATGTTTTCTCCAGTTTGGTGCGATGTTGGCTATCTTTAAAAATGTTTTGCTTGAATTAGAATCTCTTTTCCTTTTTGATTTCCTTTCCCTTTTCACTAGATTGCTGTTTACAAAAGTCAAATTGGAGTCGCTGTGCAGAGGCCCCGATGAAGCACTCCTTACGTGTAAACACATGCTCCAGATTTGGAAATCCTGCTATAATCTCACTAACCCAAGGTAAGATGCTATAGAATTCTCAGCTGCTCAGGTTCTTGCCCAGTAGCACTTCAGGGCAATATTAGGTCAGGAGTCCTGCTTTTACTGGGTCTGGTATTCCATATGAATAAACTTATCCTCTGGAAATCTGGAGACTGAAATGCAAAGATACCAGTTAATGGACATGTAGAAGCTGCCCACAGTCCTGTGAAGTAAGGTGCACCAAAGATAACGACCTCTGCGCTGATGAGGACTGATTACAGAGGTGGGGTAACTCTGCCGTTCTCCTCAATGGGGCTCAATGTACTGCTATTTTCTTGACTTCTTCCCCATTCTGGTTATGGAGCCTTTTATATTGGCTAGTGGAGAGATTGCTGTAGTGGAAATTTAGTTCAAGGACTTTCACTAAGTAAAATGAAGGAGGAGTAGATGTTAATTAAGACTATAGAAACATTAGAGGTCCCATGGGTTAATATGATGTGCTTGCAAAGTCAGCACGGCTTTTTTTAAAGGGAGTTCTTGCTTATCCAACCTATTTATGTTCTTCAAAGGCATTAGCAAGTATTTGGATAAGTTGATGTAGTCCTATTTGGGTTTCCAAAACGCTTTTGTGGAGGTCTTTTGCCATGTATGTTTAGATAAACTGTGAAATTAAACGGGAAGGCCACTTTGCAGAAATCCATGCTGGTAGTATTCAACACATCTAGCAAGTACCCAGGGAAGAGGACAAGCAGAATTTCCTGCTATGTGGTTATTTGAAGGTTTGACAGTTTCTGGAGAAGAGATTCTGCAGCCGAAGAGCTTTGTACCAGGTGGCATCAGATACCTGTATAGAAGTGTGATGAATATTACCTGCTCAGTTTTTGCTCTTTGTTTGATCTCAATTGATTTTCCATCATGTATATCAATGAGAAGCCTGAAGGACAGGTACTGACTTGTAACTTAAGTAGAAATTAAGTGCATTTGTTCACAGGAGCAATTAGTGAAAACCACTGCTGCTGTTTAGGCTCTTCAAGTGTTGGAAGTGTTCAAAATGTTCCTACTGCACTATTAGGATCAGATTCAACATTAGGCAGTTAGGGACGGTCAACACAGGGGAGGGAAGGGATGCCATCCAGAGGGACCTGGACAGACTTGAGAAGTGGGCCTGTGTGAACCTCATGAAGTTCAACCACGCCAAGTGCAAGGTTCTGCACCTGAGTAATGGCAATCCCAGGCACAAATACAGATTGGGCAGAGAATGGCTGGAGAGCAGCCCTGAGGAGAAGGACTTGGGGGTGTTGGTGGTTGAAAGGCTCAACATGAGTCGACAATGTGTGCTCGCAGCCCAGAAAGCCAGCCATATCTTGGGCTGTATCAAAAGAAGTGTGACCAGCAGGTCACAGGAGGTGATTCTGCCCCTCTATTCCGCTCTGGTAGTACCCCACCTGGGGTACTGTGTCCAGCTCTGGAGTCCTCAGCACAAGAAGGAGATGGACCTGTTGGAACGGGTCCAGTGGAGGGCATATGAGGACAGGCTGAGAGAGTTGGGGTTGTTCAGCCTGGAGAAGAGAAGGCTCCGGGGAGACCTTATAGCAGCCTTCCAGTACCTACTGGAAGGAGCTACAGGGGAGATGGGGAGGGACTCTTTATCAGGGAGGGGAGCCATAGGATGAGGGGGAATGGTTTTAAACTGAAAGAGGGGAGATTTAGATGAGATCTCAGGAAGAAATTCTTTGCTGTGAGGGTGGTTAGACCCAGGTTGCTCAGAGAAGCTGTGGATGGCCCCTCCCTGGAGGTTGGACAGGGCTATGAGCAACCTGGTCTCGTGGGAGGTGTCCCTGCCCATGGCAGGGGGCTTGGAACTTAATGATCTTTAAGGTCCCTTCCAACCCAAACCATTCTATGATTCTAATAGGTATGTGTGTGTGTATTAAAACAAAAAAATCCACTCCCAACCCTGCACACATACACCACCACCACCCCCTCAAAATAAAGGACAAATAAAAAAAAAACCAACCCAAAACTAACAAACCAAACCCCAAAACTCTGGAGATAAAAATGATGCCTTTTTATGTGAAATGTAGTTACGGCATCTTTATAATATCTTTACCTAAAATTAGCTGTCCTGAGTTTAGTGTTTCTCTTCAGCCTGGGAAAGTGTGGATTTTCAAACTTACATCTGCCATCTCGGCTCACTGTGAGAGCTGTACCTCATGTTATATAAAAGTTTGAGGTACAGTAAATCTTTTCTGTAAAGCTGTTCGCTATGAATCAAATTAAAAGCCTGTATTCCCTTTGTGGTTGTTTTAATTATGAAAACAGAATTGCTGAAATAAACATGGATTTAGTTTTGTTCAGCTTAATTCTGGCTTAATGCAGCTGACAATGCACTGTGAGTGGTTAGTGGTGCTTGGTACTAAATTTGTTCCCAGCAAGAACTTTTATAGTAAGAACCTTCGTGGGAGGAGGGCAGTGTGCAACTTGTATCTCAGTATATAATTTTATATTTTAATAGCTTACAATTTCTATACTTCATTACAGTGATTCCGGACGTGGGAGCAGCCTGTTAGACAGAGCTATTGCTGATAGACGACAGCTTAATACAATTACATTGCCAGATTTCAGTGATCCTGAAACAGGTAAGAACTGCATTTGAACAATAAAATAGGTAAAATGGTCTGGCCATAGCTAGATTTTGCATTAGAGGGGTTTTTTTTGTTCTATTTTGCAAAATGAAATAATATTTTCATTGTTGTCATGTAAGTGGAGGTAGACATTATGCAATATAATATTTTCTTTTTTATTTCTGAAGTACTTGCTGACTATGTCCTCTGTAAATTAAAATATCTATAGTATGGATCTTGCTGAGCTTAGTGGTATTTTCTTATGCAAGGACTAAAAATTAGTATGCTGAATTAGCCTATTTGTCAAAGTCCTATGCTTTTTTGTCCATTGGGTATTTGCATGTTTTCTTTTTAAAAGGTAAACCAGAAAAAATTCAGAAAACTTTAAACCTCAAAAAAACCCTGAAGACATCATTGCTAACTACATTCATTAAAATCTCTAATATATATTAAAATATAATTACATGGGTGGGTTGACTTACTGTAGACATAGCTTTGACATAAGCAAAATTTATCTGTTGCAAATCATGTATACTCTTATATTTTGATATACATATCAAAAATTATGATACTGTATAAAAGCTAAGATTGTTACATGTCAGTAAATATTTGCAATATGTAATTTGCCTATTTTAATATATTCAGTTATTACAATGGAAATTGATATGCCTTAAAAGTCATAGAACTAAAAAGCAGGTGAGCCACACATTCTGTGGAAATTGCAGAAGGAATGACCATGATGATGCTGGTTCCAAAAACCTTTACAGCATGTTACTTGCATTCTAAATATTGAGAGTTTTCTGTTTCGTGGGCTTTATCTCAAAACTGTAGCACGCTTTTCCTGGCACCTTTCCAATGTGAAATTCTGCTTAATCCCACTTTGACACAAACAGTTTATGGGAAAGTTTGCCAGTCTATGGATTAGAACACACTGACCCATAAATTAAGATACATTGAAATGTTTAATGTATCTCTTCGTTTAATATCAGAATTGTGCACTAGAGAAAAATCCAATGTAGTTATTTAACTTCTGAAAGTTACAGCTGGATTGAATGTTCACTCAGTTTTGAAATCATGTAAGTAGAAAGTAGTCTGTGCTTGCTATAGTGGCAAATAGTTTTGAGTGCAAAGATCAGGTCTCCTGATTTCAAAGAATTGCGACACAATAGGGTCTGAAATTTGGTATAATTTAGGTTGCTGCCCCTAATATGGAATTTTCTGTTGACTTGCATTTGTATAATTAAAGTGTATAAGATAACATATCATTCTATAGTGATCATTCTATATTTTACTCTAGCTCGTTGTTTCATTTTAAAGACACAACTAGATTTTAAAGGTTTCATACACATATGTACATAGTCATAGATATAGATAATATATTTTATGCCTTCAAAAAAGTGCTTGTTGCGTGGAGAGTGGTGGGTACTTGTGGGGTTTTGTTTGTTTCTTCTCCATGGGAACACAAAGTTCTTGATCTGCAGCTTTGGAGTATCCTATTTTATATATGCCACACTTGAAAGCATAAAGAATTGATACTTGCCCCGTAAAGCTTGCCCCAGATTAAAATCCTGCAGCCAATATCTTGATTGGAAAACAGCATCTATACATAAATTCTGATTTTTCTAGAAGTTCGTCTTTTTTTCTGAATCTCTACTGTCAAGGAGGTCAAGATGGGAAATTAAAAAGATGAGGTCCCTTTTTGATTATTTTTCTTATAAAAGGTAATTGTGGAAGATAGGTTGGGGGTGATGTCTTTTTTTTTCTGTTTTTTGGGGGATTGGGGTTGTTTTTTGTTTGTTTGTTTGGGTTTTTTTAATTGTTAATTTTAGAATTTAGAAAGAGGAAACCTTGCTTTAATACCAATACTCAAATTCTGATAAGGGCTAGAGCTTTGTTATCTACTGTATCTATACAATAGTATACATATAAAATCTCCATATCCAAGTTTTGTCCAAAATTCTTCATCCAGAAGATTATATATAATTTTTGCAGAAATTCAAAGGTTATGGTAACATAAGCAAGCTTTTCAAAGTGTCTGAGTGAGAAAACTTTAAGCAGACCGTTAAAAAAGCATTGTTCACAAAAGGTAGATGATAGAAACAGTAGATGCTTGAGACGTTAGACTTTTATAGGTTGAAAGAACTCGTAAGCAAATTCTGTGCATCCTCACTGTTTAGAAATGCAGAAGGAATTTGACATTTAAATAAGTTAACAAATGTTAAAATTGGACTATGCAGTAAAGGTATTGCAGAAAATCCTCTTAGGACAGAAATGTTTGCACCCCTCCTCTTTTTACAGTGTAATGCTACCATGTGTATGCATTTATGTGTGTGTATACACATGAATATTTGGAAATTTTCCTCTTCCTAACTTTGCTTGCCACCTGTGATGATGACCCCGTTGGCCTGACTAGTCTGAGTTCGGCCAATCTGAGTAACAAGAAATGAGAGCTAAAATTCAAATCGGAAGTCATATGTACTTGCAATTTGAATTTTAAAATCCTTTTAAAAATACATTTACCTGGTAATGGGTGTGAAAGGTTATTTTTCTTACGTGGATCAATTAAGCAGAAGTTGAAATTTTGGGGGAAGAAAAAGTCTTAAAAACCAGTTTTATATAGAGCTTTTACCAGTCCCATAATCAGAAATTATTAAATTATTCAAGGTTAAATTTGTGTAACTTTTGAAGTATAAAAAAGTGTGTTGTGGATTTCTAACAAGGCAAGATGTTAATTCTGATGCTCTGATCAGTAACTGTGGCAAGTCTACTTGAAGTTTGCCTTCTGTTTCTGTTTGCCCCGAGTTGTAAGCAACCCTATTTGTATATATTGATGAAGGAAATAAATAGGGTGAAAAAAAAAAAAAAAAGGTTTTTGAAAAAAAAAGTTTTTGATGAATCAATCACTGAAGTAAAATCTCACAGAACGGCAGGCACATTTTCTATCCAAAGATAGATGTGCATATGCAAATCGCTTGAGATTCAGTTGTCTATTTTGGTTAAGGTAAGTTGCACTCAATCTTTTTAAAAACAGGTTATTCCATTTGTTGCATATTGGTTGCAGTTTATCGTAGGAAGAAACAATAGTAGCTGAGTTTTAAGCTTTGGCTTTATTTTCCCTTTAAATATATTTTACAAATTTATGCATTAGAACATAGGGAAACAGTCTTTAACTTCTTTTTTTTTTTCTAGTTTAGTATGGAAGGAGAGTACATATGAGTACAGGGTATTTATTTTTTTATGTTGCTTTCAGAAGAAGTGATATTTGTTTTATGTAGAAGCCATTTCCATCTTACTGAATGGTGAAATAAATGTTTTGCATTTTTTGGCACCCGTGAGTCCATTAAACCCTGTTCTTGGCTCTTTTTTCTTTCCCAACCCCCCACACCCTTATCATTCTTTTTGTTTCGCTTTTTAGCCTCTGATACTTCCTCATCTTCTCTCTCAAGAACAGAATCTCCTCTCCAACTGTTTGTATCTTCTCATCTTCCTCATCCTCATCCTAAACCAGACATCTTTGTCTGGCCCCATGCAGCCTCTCCATGCTGTGACCAAGTTCCTGAGCCCTGTACACCTCCTCACTGTAAATTGGTTTTCTATTCCTGATGGGCGTGTTAGTTTTTGTTGTATTTTTCTGATAATCTTCAGAACTGCTAAACTCTGTTTAAAGAGTTTAAGTTTCCACAGTGAAATCTGAGATTTTTCCGTCAGTGAAATCTGGCCTTTTAGATGCACTTCGCTAAGTACTGAATGGGTTTTAAGAGTTTCATCAGAATATGCTGTTTTATTGGTCCCACAAGAGGTAAAGTTACAGATATATTTAATACTCTGTTCTCATGATTGTTAAAAAAATTGATAGGTGTTTGGTAAAAGAGGTTATCAGCCAAGACTGCTTTGTAGATTACCGCTGTAGATTGTTTCCATTGCTGGCATCTTCTGCCAAGAGACTCTCCTTTCCATGGAATTTCCTTCTTATCTCTACAGTTTTTACTGGCTTCATTTCAGAAAGCCGTAGCTAATTGCATCCGAAACCTTCCCAGAAAATTCACACGAAGGAAGAAATTGCCTAAATATCAGCGTATGTTTTCATACTGCAGGTAGGGCACGTTGGAAGGATTCAGAGAGCAGTGAAAAGCAGCTTTATGCTGTTTCTGGTCAAGAGCCGTTCTCTTCATTGAAATGATGCCAGTTAAAACAGGCTGTAAGATCAATCCCCATGTCGTTTGAATACAAACTGGAGAGTAACGCTGGCAGAGTAGTTCAGGTGGCAGGGTAAAATCAACATAATTTTCCAGTCATTTCTTTTTGATTCCTTTTTGTTTCTCCTAAAATGTCCTTTGTTCATAGCATTATGCACAGTGCTGGTTTTCTCACTGTGTTTGCTATAATCCAGTCTTCAGCAACTGATTTTTGACACCTAGCCTTTCAGTGATATTATGTCAAAGGTGTTAATTCCTAACAAAATGTAGGAAATAAATCTCTGAGTACTAGAAAAATTCACCTGTAAAAATAGCTGACATGAGACTGGAGTTTTGAAAACAGTAGCTCACATGTAAGCCTGTCACTGGAAATTAAGGAAATCTCTTCGTTTAGACTCCAGGAAATCTGTGCTCTACAGGAGTTTAACTAGTTGAAGTTTGACTTTCTTCCTTGACAAGCTGATTGATTGCTGTTACAGGTTTGGGTGTCGTTGAGTTGAACTTGCTCAGACCTACCCTATGAACAGCACATCCCTGTTAGCATTAAGTTACTTGTTCGTTGCAGAGCTACAAGTTAATAAGAAGCCACTCAAGAGTGAAGGCAAACTGAAAGAATGCAGAAGTCCAAGCATGGATTCCGTTATGTTAAGTTCGAGTTTTCCATTTCCAAGCTACTGTATCCTCAGGGAAAGGAGCTTCCACCATATGCATGAGAAGTAGTGGAACTATGAACGAAGTCCTTTGTACAGTGTAAATAATGAATGAAAGTTAAAGCACTCTATCTTGGAGTGAGTAGAAGTTTGACCAGATGCTTATAGCATGTTAGTGCAGTTACCAGGGCTGAAAATCTCATGTTCCATATCTTACTCAGCGCAGGTGTTTTTCTAGTGAAAGAAACAAAAGACAGTTCTATTATTGACTTGATGTCCAATTTCTGTTGAACAGGAGTGTGATTTTAGAGGTGTAGTGAAGGCTCTATGAAAATATTTATTGTAAACAGCAATCTTCTTTTTTATTTTTTTATCTTTTGAAACCTGGTAAACCTTATTGACAGTTTGAAGATTATCAGAAATCCTCTGGCTTTCTTGGAGTTCTTGGTTTACATATATATATAAAAATTATTTTTTTCTGCTTACTTTGGATTTTAATTTGTGGTTTGATCTGTTCAAAGGCAATCCATCAGATGCTTACTTTCATGGTTTTTACTCCCTTTTTTCAGTTTGTAAGTAGTATTCACTGTGCAGCTCTATTAATTTCTCAAGGACTTAAATCACCTTTTCCTTTACCACAAGCCATACATGTTTTGTCCATCAGTAGTGAGAGTTAGACAGTGTGTAGAGCAAGGCTGATGCTCTTTGCCCATTCAGTCACCCCAAGGGCTGTAATCTTACGAGGTCTGAATGCACTCAACTAACACTTGCATTTAATAATTAAAGAGGCAGTATTCATTTCTAGAGGACTGCAAATAAAGGCATATTAAGAAGGTCTTGTGTAACATAATGGCCAACTGCCAATATCTTGTATTGGGGAAGATTTTATGCCATTGCTCTTCCTAAGGAGTGCGTTGGTCCCGAATCCAACATTACAGCTGCTGTCATGAGTAATAATAAACTACTGCTTTCTCTTGTGATACAAATTTTGCTTGTAGAATAAATCTCTTAAGAGTACACTTTAAAATAATGAAATTATCAAAAGAAGAGAGAATGAAGAATATGAATCAATAAAAATAAACTGATGCTTTAGCCAGAATATGAAATAATGTTCTTTTTCTCTAACTATTATAAAGTTGTGTGTTTAGCCTTGAATAGTAAATTACAGGATTGTTTTCCATTTATTACTTTACTTTTTCGTAGACTTTTGTGAGGTAGTACAGGAGACCAATTTGGTGGAGGAGAAAAGTAAGATGATACGGAAAACAGTATGTTTGACAGTATCTAGGCAGGGAAAATCTTTTTCAAAGAGCTGAGAGGATGCTCTGTAAGTGATGCTGTCCGTACCTGACTGCTAATATCTCCATGCATAATTTTGTACCCAAAGATAAGCCAGCTTTGTCATTTGTGAAAGGTGTCTCAGACAATTTGTTTTATAGGAAAAAATTGTTAATTTTGGCTAAACCTGCCAATCTATCTTATAAAATGCATCACTTTGGTGATGAATTAGTCCTGCAGAAGATACTGCCTCTTTGTGTCGTGTGATTGCTTTTTTTAGCACGGAGTTCTCTGTGTGTCACGCCACTAATGTTCTTCCTGCCAGCTTTGTGGGCATGTGAAGCTGAAAGTTGTGGGGTTGTTTTCCTCTTTTCTCCTGCATGAGCATTGCTGTTAAAGCATTTGTTTTCTTTAGGTAAATGTTGAAACACTGAAAAGGTGATGAATGTGGAACTGCTTAGTAATATGCTCTGTTATGGTATAAAAATAAATCCTGTTTTTATCAGTTAGTAAATATGAACGTGTTTCATGAAGGATGACAATCCATTCTTTTACCCATTTTCAGAAGGAAAATTTGATGAACACAGCAAAGGGATTTTGTTTTTCTCCATTCTGGCAGGCCAGCCAAGTGCTGGTAGAGTCCATTAGGCTTCGTTGTTAAGAATTTATTGGGAAATGACCAAGTAAAGAGCTGAAGAAGACATGGCACACTTATTTACATAGGGTGACTTACACATGGTACTTAAAGATCAGTTTAATACAGACTGTCCTATAATACTTATCTTAAGAAAAGCCTGAAGAGAATAAATGGAACACTTCATTTTTCACAGAGGTCGAACTGTAGGTGTGACTTGGAAAAGAAAGGTTTCTGTGAGATAAGTTTCTTGGTTAAATTGTCTTTATACCAGGCTGTTGGTAGGTTTTCTATTGGAGATCGAATTGAAATACTGAGATACCCATAGGTTGTTGCAGACACTGTGTGAGTACAGTGAGTAGAAACCGTAAATTCTGGATAAATGTCATTACAGGAGACTTGAGTGGGAGTTTATACCTTTTTGGTTTAGAAACATTGTGTTATGATTAAGACCTTCTGTCACGCTTTTCCAGTGTGCAATATGATTGTGATTCCTGTTGCTAATCAATAAGTAATTTAAGTAGGGAATTCTAAACCTTGCAAAGGCAGTCCCTGTTTCGCACTTGGCCTTTTTAGCATAAACAAGCTTCAGAACAAAACTAAACAAATTAAAGTGAGTAGCCAGGATCCATTTTGATGATATGTTACTTTTCCAGACCTCGTGCTTTTATATTTCAAAATAAATGCTCTTTGCTGCTTGTAGTACTTTGAGGAAATTTATTCTTGATTCTTAAGTGTCACGCTATGGCAGCAACTGGCTACAGAGGGTCTGTGAGGCCTTGGGCAGACTTTGACCCACTCTTTGCCCTCAGTTTCTCACAAACCACTATGTATCTTTACTCTTTATCTCACTGTATATTTTACAATTGTAATGTGACTGTAAACGTCTGAATTTGGGGACCCCTGGGTTAGGACAAGGAACAAATAGTTCCAATAACAAAGGGTTGAATAAAATTTGGAGGAGGGCCAGAAAAAGCTTTTTAATACGCAGGATCTTTAAATGACTTGTAATTGTCTGCAAAATGAAAGCTTACTAATTGTGTTTTAGCAGAAGGAGCCAGAAATGAGTCAGGGGGCAGCTAATTAGGGCAATACTAAAAGAGCATTTAGGATTTTATGGGCTAGAGCTGTCAGCATGAGTGCAATGTGCCTGAAAATGCCTGATCGGGCAGTGTCAAAGACTACTGTTATTTTAAAAAAAGGTGATAAGAAAGATGTAAAAGTGTGATAAAAGATACAGTGGCTGTGCTGATTAGAAATGCAAAGGCTGTACTGGAGGACATACTTTCTCCTTGTGGAAACAGTATAGCCCTGTGCTTCCTATCTCTCCCAATAGCCACTGCAAGGAGGGTTTTTAAAGAAACAAAACCAAACAGAAAAGCCCAATTATCAATACTCTTGTGCTGTTTCACAACATCCTTAAGTTCTCTACATTTTAAGTAAGACTGAAGCATTAAGGATTCCAAAGGCAGGGATTTCCAAACAGCCCTGCAGAAGATTACACCAAGATTCTTTGTGTGCTGCCTAACATCAGTCTTCAAACTTAAACCCCAAGAATCCACTTATTTGGGATGTTGTTTAGAGGCAGCTTAAATTTAGTTGATTATGTTGAATAATCTGCAGGCTGAGTTTCTAAAACACTTATTTGGCCCATGGTAAATTTTAGATTGTTAATATTCGTTAGTAATTTAGAATGTGTTTCTATATCAGCTGTATAGATTTAGTGAATGATAGAACATACCTGTTTTCTAGTAGTTTGATTGGAGTAAGGACGCTTGAAGAGTATTACTTGGTGTGTGTGTATTCTCTTCAGAAAACTAATTGCTGAAATATATTAAGGGATACCTTTTTCCTGAACAGCAATTTGAATAATATCACATTGAAAAAAAATTTCTAGAAATATTTTTAAACTTTTTTTTTCTGCCACTTAGAATAAAGTCCAGGATAGGACTTAATTACCATCCCATTTTAATTTCAATATAGGTGGCACTGCAACTCATAAGAATTTTATCACAGTATAGTTCTTTTTTATGTAGAAATTGATGTAAAAAAAAAATTAATAATATATTACCATATGTGCTTTATGGTTAAGTACGAGAGACTTAAAATCTAACAGTATGCTCTGTATAGGAAATTCCTTGTGGCCTGGCTAGCAGCCAGAGCCCTTGCTTTAAATAATAGGAGATATAGGCCCATGTTAATACTAGATTGCGTACTTGCTTTTCAGAAGGAGGGACTAGATGATATCCTTTGTGTTGGTGAATTGCACCTTTTCTTTACAAATTCTTCTGAGGAGATGAGGAGTCTCTTTCACTGTCAGGCCCTGGAAGGTGACAAGTGAGAGGCTGCAGTGACATGCATTTACAGAACTGAATGTCAGGCCAGAAAGGGATTACTGGTGACTAGAGCTTATTTATGGTACCTTTGCTGGTATTTTTCTTGGAATACGCTCCACATGCTTCTTGCTTAGACTTCCCTTTTATATTTCTCCAGAAGTTAAGCCTTAAAGATAAGACACACAAAAACTTCAGTGAATGTTCAGCTCTGCAGGCTGGAGTTTGAGTTGTTTCCTCAGCCCATAAAGGAAAGCAAACTCCCAGGCCAGATGCTGTTTCAGATCTTCAAGGCAATTTCTTGTCCATAATGACATATGAAATGCTAATTATGTCCTGTGCTGCTTTTCCCTTGTTTCTTTCAGTTAAGGGAAACATGATGCACACTTTCAGACAAACTTCCTCTTTCCTCTGATCTGTGTACTTGTAATTTCTTCCATTTTTCTGCTCGTCTGATGTATCTTGTCACACTTAGGAATGTATGTTTTATGCAGGAAATCCCTTCTTGTTAAAATTCTTGGAAAACTTGTGACATTGAGAGTGAAGGTTTCATTTATTTCTGAACTGCTAGTGATGAGGATGAGCTTGTGGGGCGTAGTTCAGCCCGTACAGGATTCCATGGTACCTGCTCTTGTTGACTATTACGGATGTGCTGATGGGCTTAGAAGACTTCTCATCTGATCTTCTATGGAATATTTCACTTCCATTATTTATTAATCAGGCCTAATCAGTCCCAGATTTTGTACTTTGTAATTATAAAACAACTAGAGATCCGTTGAAGCTTCGATGACAAGAAGGAGTGTAGTTTAAAATATTCATGGTCTTGATTTTAAAAAAAAAATATAAAAAATTACTAAATGCACTGTCAGTAATTGGCTGTCCAAAGCAGAGCTGCCATTAGCTATTCTCTAGTCATAGAAGCTGTTCCATTTCCAGTACTTTGAAAAACGTAGCATTTGACAATGAGATCCTAATCTCACTTGTAAATGTTTCATTTTTAGAGGATTATTCTTTACATATTATGCTTTGGGAATGTTCTTAGTGCAAGGGACCTTTTTGCCACAAGGCATTTTAACTCAGCCTTCTTGATTAGCTCAGGTTTACATTCAGTGCAGTTTAATTGTGTATTTGTGATGGGCTATGTTGTGATCATCTTGTATATTTTAGTTCTCCTTTTTTGTACTGTTACTAGTCTTAAAATACTTCTCTAATTGCACTCTGTGGAAGGACATAGCAATTACTAACATCAAAGTGCATGCAGCAGCCTGGAGATTACAGTGTATGATACCATCACAAACCTTTTTTTGGATTGTAAAAGATCCAGAAAAGAGGTATTGAGTTTAGAAGTGTGTTTTTTGTATAGTCTTTCAGGCCGGTGTGAAAGCTTTCATAATAAGGAAAGTTAACCTGACATTTCAAAAAACGTCTCCAAAACAGTACATGTAAATTAAATCTGGAGGAGTTTGGGCTAAAACCTCTTCTGAAAAGGGTTATGATTAAATGTTTTATGCAATGTGTATGGCATTCAGTCTTTCTCTGATTGTGATTTTTTTTATTACTTCTGCAGGTTCAGTCCATGCCACATCAATAGCAGCTT
The DNA here is from genome assembly GCA_033628505.1 of Tringa tobata. Lineage (NCBI taxonomy): Eukaryota > Metazoa > Chordata > Aves > Charadriiformes > Scolopacidae > Tringa > Tringa tobata. The sequence continues at coordinate 5,720,417 of JAHREE010000173.1, read as the reverse complement.
CCAGAGTGGAGCAAGCACTGTCTGAGGTTGCTTCATCTCTGCAAAGCAGTGCCCCTAAACAAGGTCCGCTGCATCCTTGGATGACTCTGGCTCAAATATGGCTTCATGCAGGTACTGTGGAAGTAAAATTCTTTCTTGTTATTTTCCTTCCCCTTTCTTGGTAGCCGAAGGACTTGCAAAAATCTATTGGTTTCATTCAGAATCTATTATAACTTATCAGATCAAATGTTTTTTCCAGGTGGGTGCGTGGCACTGAAGGAAGTCAAGAAATAAAAAGCACATTAGAGTTGCTCGTGTGTAAGAATGTTTATGTAAGATAAGGCAGTAGTTCTATAATGCAGCTGTTATCAGAGGAGTCATATCTTCTGTCGAACAAAGGCAACACTTCTCTCCCTTATCCATGAACAATTTTGTTTCTGAAGTATCTTGAGCATCTTAGTATTTGGAAATTTAGATGCTCTAATCCCATTGGTTGGAAGAAGATGTTTGTAAGATTATTGAATAGAGTTTCTGCAACTAGAAAAAGCTTTATCGTTGAAAATAAATAACTCTGCATAGTGGGGGCAAAAAGGGTAATAGTACGATTGAGCAACCTGTCCCTTGCAGCTCTGATAACGTGCTCTCATTGGGTTCTCTTCCTTCTAGCTTCATTAACGTAAAAGACTCAGAACTGTTTTGCTAAATGTGGAGTCATCTTAAGTGACTTTAGTATTGTTATGCTACTTCAAGCCTCAAGCTAAATGGAATATCACAGGTAGCTGTTATATAAAATTTTAACCATAAAATGATGATCCAGTGTATTTTTACTCTGTTAATCAGAGTAAAAATTTATACCATGCAATTGTTTTTATTGATACGTGCCTCAAAAAGGTGTAATTTAGAAATCAGTCAGCAATTGTTTTGCTTTGCTCTGCTCCCAGACTTGAGCATTTTTCAGTGAGATAATTCTTCATATTTACCTTCAACAAAACAGTGGTGTGTTTCTTAGTGTTTTAATTCACCTATTTTGCATTAACAGTTTTATTGTGTGAAAGTCATTACAGGGCAGTGGCTCCCAGTTATTAATTAATACTTTAGAGAAAAAGTCTAGAAAATTGGAAAGAGCGAGCAATGATGGTGATTAATAATAGTGATCTCATTTGGGGGTGGAAGGGCTCCTTGAAAGCAATAGAGATTAGAACAAGGCAAGGTCCACCAGAGCATAGTGTGGCCACCTGCACTGCAGTGTGGCATCATTAATTTTTAAATATTTATAAACCATCACAACCAGCCTTCTACAGTAACTCTTAGCATCTGTAATGCTGATAATTCCTCAACCTTCTCTGACAGCTTGTTCCACTGCTTATTTTCTGTTTGTTCATTTTCGTTAGTCATGTCCTGTTGCTCCTTATCCAGTCCATGCAAGTGACCACTCCTGTTTTGCCCACAAAGGAGGGGTCTGGATGCCCTTTGCTGATTCCTTTTCAGTTCACAACTTGGGTTTGTGTCCCCATTGGTGGTCTGCTGTTGCAATCCTGATGCACAGTCCACTTTCCCTTCTTAACATCATCTATCTCAGCAAGCATGGCCTGAAGGCCATGTTCTGGATTCCCAGCAGGAGGAAGTGTGGATGGGAAGCAGGAGAGGTTGGGCTGGAGAATGAAGGAAGAGTTAAAAGATCCAGGGGAAGGACATCACAAGGTATGAAGGGTGCACTGACTCTTTGTGTAAGGTGAGCAACGGAAGAAAAAACCAAGAGAGGACAGATAGCTTCTGTCTGCCTTCAGAGAACGTACCACAACCTGAAGTCTACTTCCTCTCCACTTGGGAATGATCCTGTTCTTGATCCCTAGTGATTTGTGCTGCCTTTCAGGGTATTTAGGTATCCTGCTATTCATCTACTTTCCTGTTGCAATAAATGTCCCGAGCATTGAGAAAGGCTTTTTACTGTAGGAACATTCAAAATAGTTTACTCCCAGAAGTACAATATAAAACAGATATTCTGGAAAGCATCTTCATCCGTATATATGGGTTACTTGCATAGAAAACAGTGATAAAATTACTTAACGCCTTACTTATAGCACATGTTCTTTAAATAAAAGTGAAGATTTACCATTGGGAAATTGCTTTCTTTTTGAGATTCCTGCCACATTTAACTGTTTGGCTACCTGTATAACTGTGCAGTGTTTTACTACTTAGTTTGATCGGGAAGGGATAGGAATATTTAGCAAGCTTTAAATCTTAAATTACAAAAATTGAGATTTATTCTTCCTGTTAGATTATAGAGACGTGGAAAAGTTACATAAATAAGTTCTAATACATGGAAAACTTAATGGAATCTATTTTCCCAAACTAATATATATGATGTGGAAAAGAGAGAAAATGCTTATTCTGGTGGATATACAGTGCCATTCCAGCTGTCATTATTGTAAATGAGCATGGCATTCAGTCCAAAGTAGTTGATTTTGCACACAGGAACTGGCTTTTAATTTTCAGTCTTGTATTTATTAATGGACAGTTTCAGGCTGTCATTTCTGGGCATACAGTGTAAAGGTGGAAAATCAGGCTTATTTTAAAGGTGAAACAAAATGACTTTTGCAATGATTCCTTTCTCCATTCTTTGCTATTAAAAACAGACACATCCCTAAATGATCGATGGCTGTGATGGTCCTTATGAGAAATGCATCGAGACAGAACTCAATGTTGCTGTGCAGCTTGATTGGGAAATACTGATTTCTCAATCAAATGCACGTGTAAGCGTTAGAAGGGTTTGAGCCAAAGCTGTTCTCGGCGTTCTCTAGGTGGAGACACTGAGAAGAGCACATCAGACTTGGCATCTGGTTTCTCTTCAAACTCTTGCTCCTCTCCAAGATTTTCCTACAAAGTCTGCTGGCACTTGTCAGTTTTCCACAACTGATTTATTTGAATTTGCCATGTTGTTTTTTAACATTTTTATTCAGTTTAAAGTCATTATCTGAGAATGAACAGCTCTCCTGCAGTTCCAGAAATTTCTTGAATGAACTTTCATGCTTAACATCTAGGTACAAGTTCAACTTTCTGTTCATTCTTTCATAGCTTTTCAAAAAGCCCACTGTGTATTCTGTTGGGGTGGCATAACTTCTGGTAGAGAAAAGGAAAAATTCTTTTCAAAATAACTCTATAATAACGTTAAACATAAAGGAATTCTTTTGTTTAAATGTAATACTTTTACGAAGGTCTGCTAATAACTGTCAGGTTTCTCTGCTGCAGTTAGTAAGCAGGAAAGCAAGACTTAATATCTCTTACAGTAACATAAGACTAATTTATAAGCAGTATTGCAGCCACTATTGGCTAGTATTAAAAGGCATTGCTACCATACTTGTTTCCCCCTGAGGAATACTGAATTTCAACTGCAGCCTGTTAAATTAGTCAATCTCTGCTTATTTTTTGGTCTAGAATTATTGTGGTAGCAGATATTCACCTACTTAAGTCATTTTTACTTTCTGCTTATTATTTGCTAATAATTATAGCTTTTACTTAGTACTTTTTACAGTCTGTGTAAACTCTATTTTTCTTAACTCTCTTTTCACCGGGAACTTGGGACTGTGTATTTATAACTATGTTTTAAGTCTAATGATGCTGGAGAAGAGACACTAAAATCAGGAGAGCTCAAATGGTTAGCATTTAGTGAGTATTTTATACTCACTAAAATCTTGTTTATCACATAGTAATGTTGACCACGTAGCTTTCAGAAAAGCACTCAAGAAGGAAGTACCCAAAGCTTTTCCAAAGTATTTTAGAGTTTCAGGGAAAAAAAACCTTCCAAGTACAATTCATATTTTATGCTCTATGTTCAGCTCTCAAATTATGGCTACAACTTCCTCTTTGGGTTCTACCAAGTTAGTAAAAGTAAAATCCTAGAAAAATTTAATTCCTCCCAAATTTAGATTTTTGTTTAAAAATTTTATCCCTTCATTGTCTTCCAGTTTTCCTATTCTTTATCTAACTAGGTGAGGTGGTTGTTTTTGGGTTAGGGGGAAAAGAGTCTTGCTGGATCTGCAATTTCATGTGTTAGTTCTTCATGTGGAGAGACATTTTTCCCTCAAAAAGCATTTCATTAGTTTCTAAAAATATACTGCATTAATCCATACATTTACATGGACGTACTATTTATGTTAGGGAGAACATGTTCTGTGAAATCACTGAGTCAACCGAGAAGCAAAATAATGCTCTTCTGGTAAAAAAAAAAGTCTGTTCTCCCATCAATAGGATCAGGTCTTAGAGGAAGAAAATAATTTGCTCCAGCAACCCTACAGAAATCTGTTTAAAAAATAGAAAATGAGTAGGAACTTTAAACTGCGCTTACTCACCAACTGCTACTGAAAGTCCAGGTTTTGTTAGTCATTGTTATATATTGATTTTCATGAAAATAATTATGAATATTCATAGCAGGTATCGTCTGTAGGTTCAGGCTTGTACACTGCTGCACTGATGTTGACTACTAATGGCGTACTAGGTCTGTTTGATGCAATTATCTGAGGAAGCTCCTTTAAAGGCACTCAGGTTTAGGCATAACCCCAAATCCTCTGCTGTAGTGTGAGATCCTGATCTTGACAGCCTTTAAACCAGGAGAAGCATGTCTCGGGCAGTGATAAATCACTTTGCTGTTTTGATGGAGTATTTTGATTTAAACCTTAATCTATAAAACTCTTGCACGGTGTGATACAATAGAATGCAGTTACACAGCTACTTTGAGGCTCAATTTTTCTATGGTCTATCCCAAAGTAAAAAAAAATGGGTAACGCAACTCAGAAAGTTTAATATCTTTTTCTTCAATTTAGTAACTCTTTATCCTTCTCTTCTCCCACACTTTCAACAAGAGATTAAGATAATCCAGCAGGGTAGTAAAATAGCAGCATTGAGGAGTGTCATAAGAGCTATTGAAAGCAAATACTACTTTTGTTGTTAGCTGTTAATCACTTACTGAATGAACCTTTTTCCTCCCCTCCCAACCCCCCAGTCAATGTGATTTAGACAAGTGTGTGTCAGGCTACTCAACTTCGTTCATCAGAAGTGATTTCTGTTAAATCAAATATAGAACTTTTTTTTGTTCTTTTTTTTAAGGTGTTCTTCGGTTCTGTTAGATAAAATGCTTGGCAATACAGATTTTGTCAAATCAACTTTCTGAAAAACATTTCACATGTTCTACTAACTTAACTAGGAAACTTTTAATATCAAATAACATTTTTATTTTAAAATGCTCTGAAGTAGGAAACGTGGAACAGGGCTTGCCATTTAGTGATTGGTAGCTGGAGCAATTGCTATGACTTCCTTAGCAGCTGACATGTGAAATTTAGAACCTGTAATTAATTGTGTTCCCTTACCTACTGTGTGCTTTTTTGTGTTGGGTTTTGTGTTCTTAAATAGTACTGGAGAATACTCTGGCATGCTCACATCTTAAAAATAAAACCAAAATGAAAAAATTCCAGGCTTCAGTTAAATATAACAACCTATAAAACAGGTTTTGGTGTTTAAAACCGCCATTTAGAGGTTCAAATTCCTATTACATTTAGAAAAACAACTTTCCTAAAAGAATAATTAGTTTAAAATAATTTATTTAATAATTTCTCTTAAGCTGCATTTTTTTTTGAGGAAAATAGCCTTTGCTTAGAATGAAACTATTTACAGATAGAGCACATGACACCATCTAATCATGGTGGGATGGAGCAAGAGTCGTTCATCGGTCTCCTCATGTTCCTTCCACAGCTGAAGTCTACATAGGAATTGGGAAGCCTGCGGAGGCCACGGCCTGTACCCAGGAGGCAGCCAATCTCTTTCCGATGTCGCACTACGTTCTCTACATGAGAGGTCAGGTGGCTGAACTTCGTGGAAATATCGATGAAGCCAAACGCTGGTATGAAGAGGCCTTATCTATTAGTCCCACCCATGTGAAAAGCATGCAGAGGCTGGTAAGTCAGGAGTCCACGCTCATAAGTACTTTTATCTCAACTTATGATACTGCGTTGTGAAATCTTAACTTGGTGTGGGGAACACAGAGCTTGTGAGTTTGGGATCTACATTCTTATTAGCAAAATTGTTCAAGGCCAAGCTGGATGGGGCTTTGAGCAACCTGGTCTAGTGGGAGGTGTCCCTGCCCAGGGCAGGGGGGTGGAACTGCGTGATCTTTAAGGTCCCTTCCAACTCTAACCATTCTGTGATCCTATAGCTTTGGAATCAATCTTTCCTGGCTTATTATTCCCTCTTCTCCATGTGTTTGGACATAAAAAGGACCTGCAGGCAATAAGGTTATTTCAGTCCTAACAGAGACTGCAGTAAAAGAAGTTGTTAGCATCTGCCTAATCATCAGTGCCGTTGGAAAATACAGGTGGTTCATGGTAAGAGAAGGGTTGGATACTGTAGTCTAGAGGAAAGACCAGTCATTCTGATGTCTGATTCCAGATAAAAAGTTGAATTCTACACATTGAGTGGTTACATTCATGCTATGTGATGTCTTGGATTTTTTGAAAGGTAGAGAATCAGTCTTGCCCTCAAAGGAATGTGTAGCTTTAAGTACAAAGATGCCTTCCCCATGATAAATGCATAAATTTGTTTATATACCTCATCTGTATATACACATGTATATTCTGTGCTTCTGTGTTAGGAAAATTATTTTTTTAATCCAGTTTTCTTCCTGACAGAGTGGAGTAGAACAGCTGCAATCGCTACTTACCCAACCTTTTTGTTCAGAAGTAGAAGCTGGTTTCTGCCTGGGTCCTTATGAATTATTCAGGGAAATTTCTTGTGCATCCCTGAGGGGAACATATGAGACAAAAGATCAGATAGGAAGGCAGCGCAGGCAAAGTTTTTTGTTTCACCTTTTCAGCATTTCAAGATATTTGAGCCTAGTGACGAATGCCAAAAGGTTCCTTTTCCTGAAGAAGCGGGTGGTTGACCTAAAGCAGTGCAGCTTAGTGAAAATGAAAGCTTATGTTTTCTTGGGTATCTTTTTGCCCCTCCTCTGAATCCACCTTTCAATAAATAGTCCGTAAACACATGATGCTCTTCAGAATGACTGAGAGATTAGCTGCCCTATGAGGCATGTGAGATGAAAAATACGGTGCTTCCAATCTGGGGTCCCTTTCTATGAGCTGCTCAGTTTGAGTGTGAGCTGGAGGAAACCTATGCATTTCGTTGGATTGGACAGTCCTTTTTAAGCATTCTTCTGACTTAAATTTTTGTGTTTTAAAAGCTTTCTCTATAATACTAGACCTTTTCTGTTGTTTTGAATAGATGTGGAGAGAACTATGCTGCTTAAGTACAAATATTAAAGATGTATGCTATAAAAATACTTGTGTATGTAATTCCATGTGGGTAATAAGTACAGGATTCTGTATTGTTCTTGATCTTTTGACTATTGCAAAAAGCATTTTGAGGAGGAAGTTTGCAGTGTTTGCTCTTGCCTGTGTTTATAGATGAGTATCTGTACATCTCAACACTTTGTTTGTGCATATTTACCTTTTTATTATAGAGAGATATGATCTCAGAGGCAGGGGAGCTATAGCAACGGCACTGTGGAGGTACCAGCCGCTATAACAACAGCTGAAACATTAACTTGTAATATTTGTATTCACAATTCTAACCTGATAATCCGTTTACAAACCAAAGTTCTGTAGGAAAAATACCTTTTTTCTGTGATTGTTATTTAAAATCATTTGATATGGCTTTCTAGCAATCCTTAGAAAGTGATATAAAATGCAACTGTTTCAACATAACAACTGCCTTAGAGATGATATACTTAATAAGCTTTGGGGAATTTCTTTTTTTGGGGGGCAAATACCAGGTATAGGTCATAATAATTTTATGTACAAAATGCAACAAAAAGGAAGTAAGATTTAGGGATCGCACAAGTTCTAGCATGTGGCACACGTATCTAACCCTGCTTCCCCAAGTAAAATCACCTGAAATAGCTGATCTTGAAATCAGTTCTGAAGGATTTTTTTTCTTTTAATTAGACTTTAATTAGAATTAATGACATCTGACACTCAGTTCAATCTGAAGTTAAAATTTCCTGATGCTGGTGGCGGAGAAATCTGGATCTTTGATTTGAGATATTGCGTGTAGTTGTCCAGAGAAGAACAAAAGTTAAATAAAATTTTTATTTGTGTTTGTATAAACAAGAATGGCTTATTGGGAATAGGCAAGATTTCTTCTTTTATAATCCATCCTTTTAATGATGATACATCACTCTGTTAAGGATGAAAAAGTAAACTTTGAAGCTTTACTATTTTTCAGTACAACTTTTTTCCATAACTCTATTCAAGTACTTATTCCTGTGTATGATCTACTGTTTCTACATGGAATCAACCTTATTAATCTAAATTACTGAAGAAAGTTTAGTCTTGTGGCTTGAGAACTGACGTGCTGACTCCTGAGAGCCGTGGCACATCCTGTGCTTTGGAGTTTCTGCATAAAGACTCTTGCATTTGTCTCAGGTGCAGACTCTGTGTTCCATTAATGTGACCGTGAAGACACGCTCTTTGCAGAAGTCTAATGTATTGCCTGAATGCAGTTGCCTTTTATTGGCTGGCATAATCTGTTAAAATACTATATTTGTCTAAAATTACGATTTTCTAAAGAAACAAGTTCTTATCAATTATGCTGCCATCTCTAAGGTCTTCAATAAAATGGAAAAGAGGAGGGCTTGGTGATGGTGTGGAAATTGGAGCAGTTAAGAGTGATGGAGGAGATCTGTTCCCCAGCAAAATGATAATGATAAATGGGAGGGTTTGGAGTGAGAGATGAACTCTTGCTGTACGTGCCTTCATAATGAAATGCCTGAGACAACGTGACACCAAATGGCTGGGGGCTTGATCCATGAGTAAAGGACAATTGGTTTAGCTGTGTTCTGCTTAATTAAACTTCTTGAGAAATGGAACTGATTGGGTTACACTGTTACATTACCCAGGATGTGGGATATTCTGAGGGAGGCCTGGCTGCAGGGGGCAGTGTGTTTGTGTCCATGCTCACTGCTCTTTCAGTCCCTTCTAGAATCTTGGGGGCTTTAAAATCTCAGAGAGGTCTAAAATCTGAAGCTTTGAAATACTCCAGTGTGTGTTCTGTATTTCAAATCACTTTTTATCTCATCCATTGAAATCTAAAATTTTCTTTAATGACTAAATTGATAAATGATGATTTGCATGTCAATTGAATGTCATGTATGTGTGGTTGTCACCTGCCTGATTCTGGCCAGAATGGATTTATTTGAACAACTTTCTCTATTCTCCCTCCCCTTTATCATCACCTCCAGATTTCTGCATTACTGCTGCCTTCCTGCTTTTGTCATTGTTTTCCTCCCCTGTGAAAAAAGAATAAACAGTCTTTTATCTCCTGCAGTCAGAGTGCTGTTGTGGAAAGTAGCCCTTACTGCTGACGTCTGGAAAGTCCTGAAATGGGCCATCATTCAGTAATGCCCGAAATGGCAATGAATATTTCAACCCATTGTCCAGGAAACAAATCTGCGTATTCTCTCTCAAGTTTGAAATTTCTTAGCTAAATGTAGCTTTCACATAAAACAGTTTTTCCAGCATCTGTATGTCATTATAATCCTAGAAGAGTCTAATATTTTTGAGTATGAAGTAATTCATCTTAGCACTTGCCAGTTAATCCTATTAGTAGCTGAGCTTCTAAGAGTAGAAAACCAAAACAGAAAAGGAGAAATTACTGATCCAAAATTACTCATGTAGAAATTAATTTTCAAAAAGCATTATCTTAAAGAATTACGTTCCCCACTCCACACTGTTAGATATCTGGTAAGGTTTCCTATAATTATGCAGAACTAAGTCAGATCTCTTAAGGCTTAGATTAATTATGTGCACTTTAACTCTTGCTTATAAATATACTTTTATTTATTTCTAACTACGTTGACTACTTACATTTATTTTTTTGCTAGAAGGAAGCCTGGCAGTACATAGGGGTATTGTGTGCCTATGAGCTCTCAAGGATGTTGGGCTGGCTGAAAGAAAGGGAACACAGAGAAGACTTTAGAAACGTTGAGTCCAGACCCTGCTTGAAGGGGTCAGAGGATTTAAAGAAGAGAAAGACTGAACACTGTCACCCAAACTGACGTTTGTCCTTCAGTGAGGCTCTGTTCTCTAGTGTTTATTCTTCCTTTAGTAACAAGGACCTTCTCTGGGGAACATTCACTAATTCATTTGAGTTTCATTGTCAGGACGCTTATACTGTAAAAATTTTTGGTTTAGGCCACGTAGGCTTGTCCTAACCTCTTTGTGCTGGTTCTTGTGAGTGGTTTGTGTTGTAACTGATTACCGTGGAGCTAAATTCCAATGCCAAATCTCAGGGCTTGTTTGACTCGCTAAGTGCCCAATGCCAAATCTCAGGGCTTGTTTGACTCGCTAAGTGCGTCCTTATACACACAGAGGTTGAAGAAGAATGGAGAAATAGGTTTTGTCAGATTTGTTGGTAAATTATTGTGGGTTAGCCCATCAGAAGCTTCAAGGTTATTTCATAGAATGTAGAGAAAGCAAAACATATGTTCAGCCAAAAACTCACTGCTCCTTGCAGAAGGCATTTTACTGGGATTTGACCACGGTCACGTCTAAATATTTCAAGTGTTCACATTCTGCACGCTGAGAAAGCAATGGCAGTTCTACTTGCTTTTCAACCTGGAACACACCCATTGACTTCAAGTGACTCAAGGACCATTTCAATACAGTTTAAATTCTTCACCTGCCATGTGGCGTTCACAGGCTGTGTTCTTTTCTGCCTTCAAAATACTATTTCCCATTTATTTTTTTTTTTAGTGTTATTGAGCTCAAGTGCAGCAGTTAACCATTTCATACTGATTCATATCTTAAAGATTATTACTGGGGGAAGATCAATATAATTTCTTCATTCCTGGATGCTTTGTCTGAGTTTTACAGCAGTCTTTTAAAGCGGATCTATTTTTGTTTAATATTTGACAGCAATAATTGCTACAAACTTGAGTTTAAACTATAATTTAGTTGCTCTTCTGGAAACAGAAAGTGACTACGAGAATTTACTGCACTAATTCCGTTTATAACTTCAAACAGTGAGCTCCCATATACTCAGGCAGGACTCTGTGTTGGGCCCCTGAGAACTGTTGTCCTGAAAGTGGTATTTGAAGCTGTTGAAACATAGGTCTTGCTTCAGAAAAGACTTTAATTTCATGTTACCCTGTATTCATTCCAAATGACTTAAAGCAGCGGTAGCAGGAGCAGATCTTTCAACAAGAAAATATCTCTGCTCTCCGATGCTTTTTACCACCTGAGAGTGAGCTCTATAAGGACTTAACATATTTCAACATGTCTGTGCTGTCCTCAGCTGACAACCATTCCAAGAGGAATCCTACAACAGGGCTTAAATTAGTTGTTTGGTTTAGACAATCTGTGAAGATCTGAAGATGCGAAGGTGATCTGATTCTGTGCAGCAGGGACCGTTGTTGCACTGAAGGGCACTGGAGAAGATGGAGAACCTAAACCATTGGGCTGTAGTGTTTATTAAGAATCTAGTAGCGAGGGTTAAGGCAGCTTTTTCTTTAAAACATCTTTTCCTTAGGTGTTTTTTAGATCTTTATTTTTTAATTAACTTTTCTGAGATTTCTTTTTGAAATTTCTTTCTGAATTGAAAAGTGTTTTAAAGTGGTTTTTTGTTTTGTTTTGCTTTGTTTTTCTTTTAAGTAGGGATTTTTGCCTGCTACATTCAGCTTTAACTTTCTGGTTTCATCTGTTTTCACGTTATCTGTGTGATAGATTTTTCCACAGTTTATCAATTCAGGCTCAGCTTGCCAGAAACCATTTTATCGCTTCTATTTGTTCCCATTTAAAAAAATGGAAAATTAATTAGTGGTAGATGCTGGCAGAAGGAAGGGATGCTTTGGCTAGGGTTACTCCTCTTTATTTGACAGGTCACGAATCATTCCGGTGTTTTTATTGTATTGTGTGGAACTGATAAAATTCCACCCATCAGATAATTCATCCCAGTTCGCTGTCGCAGCAGGTCAGTCGACAGCGTGCAGTATTAATGCAAAGTTGATTCTCTTTGCTTGGAAGATTTTAAGAATCTTTGTTTTCAATTTTCAAAATACAAGTAGTGTTCATCTCAAGCTTTGATTCATGCTTTATAGCCAGGAAAGTGTCTCCTTGTTGCACAGTACTAAGTAGAGGTGATGAACAGACCAGCAAGCTACTAAAAGCATCTGATCACAGCATAATGAAAAATTTACTTTTTCAGGCTTTTTCGGTAGGTGTTAGAAAGGGTGATTCCTATTAAAAGTCTTCCCAGCTCCTTCCATCCCCTTAGGCATTTTACCCTCTAAAGGGCTAACTACATAAAGTTGTTGTCCCTTGGGTACTGTTGATACCCAAAGTAATCTTTGCCTTTTCCTCCATGCCTTTTGCTGGGTAACTGGCCACCTAAAAAAGGATGGCGGGGGAAAAAAAACCATGCAGCTTTTTACTAGTGAAAAAATACTAACAAGCAAGTATAATTTAACAGGATGAAAATGTGAATAGTCTTAGTCCCAGTAATTCAGGATATGGTCAGGAGGCCTCATGTCAGCAAAGTGCTAATAGTGGCTCTTGGTATTTAAGTTCTCCGTGTGTAAAAAAAGAATAAAATGGAAACAAGAGAAGCCCTGGAAGAAACTGAAAAAGCATGCTATTCGCTACTATCCTCTGTTGTCTCCTACATCCCTTTTCACAGATACTTGCATGGATCTCAGAAATACACTTTTTATTTTGCTCTGTGTAATTGCCTTTCGATATGAGAATTGCTTTGCAAAACACTTTTTAAATTAGGTCATTCTAATTCTGACTGAAGCATGCACTGGGCTAATTATGATTACTTTGCTTCCCTGGGCATTTTTGTGCTTACTGAATTTATTAAAGTATTATTTTATAGCTGGAGCTGAGAACTTACACAGCAATCAAAACTATGTGGCACCTGGTGTGCGTGGCTGTCCTCCCTGTAGTCTCTAAGGGCTTTGGCTTGTAGGCAACATCTGACATCTAATCAGTTATAATTGAATTCCATATAATTAATAAAGAAATATTTTTAAGGATTTATTTTGGGGTAAATGTAAAGAATATGAAAAGGGCTGGGGAGAGCAGCCATCCTCAATTTTAAACAAACAAAAGGGATTATTATTTTTCCTTTTCCTGAGAAAGCTTCTGTTGTAGAATCCTGTAGATGAGAACTCAGTAGCTACGGGAAAACATTTGAGACGGGAAGTCATCTACGTGTGTTGTCTTTTTTTTCTTTTCTTGTGCTGCATACTGGTGAAATATAACTAAATGCTACCATCAACAGCAGTGTGAGTGAGACAAACCATTCGGTGTGATTTAGTTGTGCTTGTTGGTGAATGTGTGTGTGAGAAACTTGCAGTGCTGGAGCCGAGTGCCTGAGACCGAGCTCTTCAGCATCTCTCTTAGAATAATGTATTATCTTAAAGTTGTACAGGAGTTACCAGTGCATGTATTTTGCTCTAGATCTCTCGCAGTTCTCAGGTGCATTTTTAGCGCGCTGATGAAATTAACTTTTGCTTTTTGCCTTACATCTGTGACGGGGGAGCTTGACTGGCTTTGGCTTCAGCCGTTTCCCGAAACAGCAGGCTGCTATTGAGAGGACCAGAAGTTACTTCACCAATTATGACTCCTTTTTTCTAACTAGGAACTATAAACAAGTTGTTCTTAAAAATTGTGCTTTGTCTTATCCTCATCAAGCAGAAAGTGACCTACCTTAATGCAGAACTAGGTATCTGGAAGCAACTGTCCCTTTGGAAATGAATTTAAAGCTTGCTTTTGCCAGGGTTATGTCACACAGCTGCATTCCCCAGATAAGTTGTCTACTCTGGTACAGAGGTTTTTTTTTCTTCAAATCCCCAATCTGGAACAGTCCTTTTATGTCTCTCTATCTCTCCAACTCATCTCATTTTAAATTTTATTTGAAGACCTCTTTTCCATTTACTGAAGCTTTACTTCCCTGCTCCCCAGTATTGTACTTAGGAGTCCTTCCCCTGCTCGTGAGTCTGCAGTTTAAAGATGAGTTGAACCTTGCACTTTGGAAGGATTCAACCAACGTACTGTGTATGAAGAGCATAATATCATTTCTCCAAGATTAGTTTTCTTTCAACACAGACTGTGTTTTTTGGTAGCTAAGTGGGTTTAGATGGAGTTAAAGAACTGGCCTTTGACGTTAGTGCCAGGTTATTATTTTACTTCAGGATATTTTTTTAATGTAGATGATCAAACTAACAGAAAAAGCAATTATTTCAGTAAGCTTTAACTTGTGGGAAAATCTGAAGCGTGTTTTGTCTGACTCTGTATTCCTTTCTAAGGTTCGATGGTCATTTTTCCATTATTTTTCATTTTAGAGTATATTTTTTCAACAAGTATCAAGAAACAGTGTGAAGACAGTTATGCGCAGCTACTGTTCTTCAGAAAGCTGCCATCTCTTAATTTCTCAGTAGGGGAGAGACGTGCTGTTTGGCCACTTTGTGTACTGCATCTCACCAATTAAAAGGCCACTGTTTTGTCTGAATAAAACTGACTGCTGTCTTCTGTAACTAGAGTTAGGGAATAGGAAATTAAAATGGTCTTTCAAGTAAACCCATTGTGGCCACAGCTGTGGACTTCTTTACTTAAAGCCTTTGGATGACCTGCTTCTTTACTATAACTTTATTGCAATCAGATTTCATTGGCACTCTCGATACCTGTGGGATGGGACCATAAATTAAACTAAGATATGGCCTGAGGCCGAACCTTGAAGTGTGCTCACCACTATTGGATGGATGGACTGGTGGAAACTAGTTCTTAACTCATTTTTATGGTCTCGTGCTGCTCTATGCCATCTCTAGTTTGATTTATTTTCCTATATCCAGCTATAATGAAACTTTACTGAAATCCAGGCAGATTAGTTCTACAACTTTTCTTTTTTCCCTGGCATTAATCTATCTAATTAAATGCTGTACAGGCCTAGCTTAGTGTCTCACTAGTGATAAACACATACTGTGTTTTATTCCCCTTTTCCCTCTTACCTTGCTGCTAACCATTCCTTTCTTCAACATTTGTTCTAAGGCCTTGTATATAATTTAAGGAAACTGAAATAATAATTTTCTTTCTGAAATGCAAACAGTATACTACTTTTTGGTAGTAAAAATGCTTCCACTATTAACTTGCTAGCTAGACCTTGATTTCTTTTATTTTTCTTTTCTGTCTTTTTCTATGATGGAGATAATCCAATTCTCACAAGTTGGTTATCTGGATCTCTCTGCTTTTGGTTTTATATTGGCTTGGAAAAGAAAATTCCTTTATTTTGGCTTTGAAAGTCTGGATGCCATTTTTAAGTGACTTTCTACTGAGCAGAAAGGATCTTTTCATGCTGTTGCTATGACGTGGTGTGGTATTAACATCAACACTAATGTTACGAGCCAGTGCCTTGGTAAACCGGTGTTGTTGATGCTGTACAATTGGCACTGGGAAGCAGTGCCACGAGTTTCAGTTTGTGTTGGTTTAATTGGGTAACGATTGAAAAGTCTGGTCAACACTGCAGGCTCCCTGAAGCTGCAGGAAGCCGGCCATGTTTAACCTGGGTGCTGGGTACACCTCTATCGGGGGCTGTTGTACAGTTTATTTGCTTGAACCGCTTATCTATGTGTAAAAGGACAAGAATCAATGCTTTCTGAAACTAAACTCTTTCCCGTGCTCTGCTGTCTGCAAGCAAACGTGCCCCCCCTGTGCTTAATCCCAGTTCACTCCACGCGAAATAACAGCAAATGCACACACAGAGTTGTTAACACTTTTAATGCCACTTCTGTCACGTTAAAGCTACTTGGTGAAACTGGTGTGAGTGGAAAAAGACATCGTTGAGTGAGACTTAGTAATGACAAACTTGAAAAGAGAAAGCTGTTTGGGGCTTTCATCACTTTTTCAATCAGCAGCGCAGTGCGGATCTACACCTTTTTAACTCTGATATTAATATGCATCGACTTTACAGAGAGAGAAAAGATAAGAGCTTTTTAGTTTCAACAGCTAATCACACATGTACAAATCTGGCCGGTGCCAGATTTACCTATGCACTATAAATTTTTATATTGTTGAATCAGTAGCTGACTTAAATCTTGAATGCAGTATTTGATATTTGGTTGCATAGCTGTGGTTTTTTTTGTTTCAGCTCTTTATATTTTTAAGCATGAGTATTTAAGCAAGTTTAGAGGAATATAGATGTAACTGGCCGAGTTAAATGGCTGCAGGTAGTCTGGCAACTGAGACGGTACGGCAGATGGTAAGACAATGACTGAAATGTCTTTTTTTCTCAATGTAAAAGGCTAGATATATAAAAAAGTTAATAGTATTTGTTTTCAGAACAGCTTTGATTGATCAATATGTTGTTTCAAATACCTTTTCAGTATGTGTTATTTGTTCACAGTCAAGAAATGGGGACACTGAGGCATAGGTGCTGTGACTTACCTAGCTTTATATACAATACCATCCTCCTGATTTCTCATTCTGAGCATCACATCTATGGAACTCACATTTAATTTCTGTGCTTATTCTTTCCAGTGCATTTGTACTCTGAAGAAAATGGTTTTCCCCACAGGGATCTCCCCTGGACCAGTCAATCTCCTTGAGGCAGCAGCATCAACATTCCCCCTCCCTGCTGGAGGGAGCCTGTGGGGTCTCTTTTGTGGCTTTTGACTTGCAAATGACTGTCAGACTTTAAGAGGGTTTTCCCTTATGATATTTAAATTTAGTACTGTCACTGATGGACCTCCTATTAAAATGTAGATGATTAAAACAGCTCTATCATTTGTCAGTGAAAATTATCTCTTTGATAGTTATTGCCTTCGCATGCAGTTTAAGTGAAGGGCAGCTCCTTGATAGCTATTTCAGCTCAGCCAATTAAAGTGAGGCCCTTGTCTCAAATTCACTGCAGAACTTTTAATACTTTTAAATAATAAATCAGTTCATTTACCTACATCATTTCCCCCAACTATCTTCCTTTCTGGTAGGTTTTGTCGGTGTTGTTTTGGATTTGCTCGGTGAACGTAGTATTTCCCCAGTCATTGCAGCTGGGATGGTGGTTGGAGAAGGTGGCTGTTTGGATTGCAGACGGTTTCAGAAGCATCTCTGGCATCAGTACTTTGTTTCTATGACTCCTTTTTGATCTGGCTTTAAGAGCGCGGTTAAACTTAGCCCAGCATTATAGTAATGTACTTTTATAGGTAATAAAGGTAAACTACTTCTATAGATCTTTGTTTCTTATCTTGCAGTATTACTTGGTAGAAAGTTCAAAATTCAAGAAAAGCTAACTTCAAACCAGCACTAAATCTGAAGTCTGTGGGTACAGAGATCTGAAGGAAAAAGGATTGCTGCTTCCATTATAATGGGTTGTTAGTTTTTCTCAGATGTTCTGTTCAGGTCTATGCTTTGATGCCTCCAAATCGCTCTCCTACCTGGGTTTGAACAGAAAAAGAACTAAGTCTTCTTTTATGTCCTTGGAGGAAGCTGGAGGATATCATAGTCCCTAACATGAATGGGTGAGCACATATATAACTCTTGCATATTTATTTATTTGTAGCATGAGTCAGATTTTGAGACCTAATGTCATAAATTTCCTTTTGCTGTTACATTGTTTGTGTGTGTATATAATTACTGTTATATGCTATAAATATAATTTTGAGTAAGACTTCTCAGGCCAGCTTTTTCCTGCAGAGTGGTAATACCCCCTGGGGAAAGGAGATCAGTTTGGCAAGATGTGGCAAACTATAACTCTGGGCAGTTTAATACCTTGACATTTGTTGGAACGGTTGTAAATATTTATTATTGTCCAGGTGTAGAGGTTGAATGTAGTTTTATACTTGCATTTTTTAAAAATGTGCTTATCAGAGACTTGGGGAACAAAAAAAACCTCTGTACATAACAATAGATATATATGTCTGGCTTTTTTGCACAAATCTGAGATCCTGCGTAGCAATAGGTGCTATTGTGGTCCATCAAGGAAGCTGGCTTTCAAGGAATAGACCTTATGTTGAATTTAAAGTTGTTCTTAAAAACAGCTTTTCTTTCTGAAGAACTGGCATAGAACTGAAGGGAAAAGAAGTATTAGCAAAACGTAGCGATGTTAAAATAGAGTCCTCATACACAAGAGCCACGTATCTGCACATAAAGCATTTGACCTGGAAGAATCTTCAGCCTGTTAGTGCTGCTCAGGTCAACCAAGCAAAGCAATTGAGTAGCAAATCTCTTACTTGGCAGAAATATGAAAGCAGGAACATTGTTCACACTGTTAAGAGCCGAGCACTGGAGGAAAGACACTACCCAAAACACTAGAGCCATATGGCCTGGTTTATTAGACCCATTAGGATGCAGACATTTGATTCTTACAATTTTTTGTTCTACATACTTTGATGAAAAATCTGAAAGTTTTTAAATGCTTCCCTCTTATCCCAGGAACTAAACTTCATAAGTTAAATTATTAATGTTTCTTTTATGAGTGTATCTGAAATGAACATTTGAGTTCAGGTTTTTTTCTGGGTTGTAATTCATTGATTAGTCTTTTTAATCAGTGATGCTGGTGAAATGATTTGTTGCAGCTCAGTGTGTTCAATCTCCCTCAGCCACCACCGATTAAACTCTTTGTATCACAGACATTGAACTTGCTGGTTTAGACTGATATCCTTAGAAAATGAGGCTCACTAAATCATGCTTGTTTGTGTGCCTGTTTGTCAACTTTCACTTCATAATTTTTATATGCTTTACCCAGTTTCATGCAGACAGAAGAGGGAATGATTTAAAAAAAAAATTGAGAATTAGGTTTGTGCAAATATTACAAAAATAGAGGCTGGAGGAAAGACTACTGAGGCTGTTTCATGATTTCACATTTTTATTAGGTATCAGCAAGTACACGTGAGAGTGAGCATTTTCAAATTGTCTGCTGCAGGAATATGACACAGTCATTAGAAAACCAAACCAGGCTTCCTTATGGGTCAGTGTTGGTGGAGACATTTTTAAATGATTCCAGAACATAACATAATGTATTCTGCTACATTAGGTTGGTTAGCTACGTGTCTTAACAGCGTAAAATATTTAGACAAAATAGTGAATTGTGAGTATTATAAAGACTTTATCGGTAAAGGGCTATGGAAATAAAAATTATAATTAAAAAAATAATCATGCAGATTCAGGATTTTCTTCTGTACAATACACAGTGTGAAGGTGGTTTCAGAGCTCTTAATCTACCTGGACAAAGGTTTTGCCAGGTAGCACTTTGAAAAAAATACTTGACTTCTATCAGAGGAGATCTGACCTACTAAAAGAGAGGACTGCTTTACCTCGGTTTCTGAAATAAAATTTATCTGCTAGTAAGGGGTTTTTACTACCTTAAAATAAGTCATTTTAAATAAAGACATAGTTTTAAAAGTACGTTCTCTCATTTAAAAACAAAATGCTTTCTTTTCTAAATGGAGGCAAATAATAAATTAGGGCAGATGTTTTCAAGTGGTTACGACTGTTCAAAAGACGAGTAAGGGAACCTCGATCAGCTGCAGAGACATTTCCATTTCCATTTTTTTCATGGTCCTTGTTTCAATTTGTCCTAACAGCTGACAATAGCTTCTTCAGGATTCTGTCTGGTTTTTAATTTATGACTATTTGAAAAAGTGGTGGCCACAACGGTATAGGAACAAATGGCATTATGAGGGTCACGGACCCAAAGACTTACCAGAGGGCTATGAAATGCTGTGACACAAAAGCAGTCTGTGATGATGCTCTGTCATGTTAATTGAATGCCTACCCAGAAGTTGGTAGGTTACAGTTTCCAGAAATAACTGTTCTTGATGTAAAGTCAAAACCAGTATGAAACGCTGTCAGATCTATTAAAGTAATTGATGCGTCAAACTTAATTTCCTTTATAATTGTGATATGAGAATGGGAGCAGCTGGTGATCTCTGTTGAAAAAGAATGATGTAGCTTCAGCCTGGGCATCCAAAGGCATCTCATTTGCTGCAGTCGAACCCTGAGCTTCCTTCCCTAGTCCTTCTTCCTAGAAGGAGGATGTTTCATTAGTAGGTGCAGTCTTTCTGCCATGTGCATTATGTTTGATTTAATCTAGCATTTATAGCTGAATATTTTTGCTGAAGATAAAATCCATGGATGTTTAACACAATAGCTGGTAGGAAATGTTGGTATCTCACCCCACGCTCAGCGGCTGCCTTAAGTTCCAGAATTCCCACCTTCCCCCCACCCCTCCAAACCCACGCTGTTGCTGTACTTCTTATCCGTGGAAGTGGGAGCTGCCACTCTCCATTTCAGCTCTTCGCTCGGTGAGCGTTAACTTCCCAATTTACTGATTCTGATCCAATCCCAGCTTTGTGTGGGAGCGCCTTTGCTGCCTTTCTCGTATTCTTCCTGCCAACTGTGCTCCAGTGAACTAGAAAAGCGACTCAAATGGGCACGATTCGGATGCTCTGGGAAGCAGGATTCAATCCGTTTCAGCTGCCCACAGTAAACTGAAGGAAAGGACTGAGGGAGAAATGGCATCAGGAATTACACTTTCTCTGCAGTTTCCAGCCTTGTGCACTAACTTTTTAAACGGTTTGGAAAAATGGATTTCAAGAGCAGTAAAACAACCGCAGCATATGATTTAACATACTGTGTCAATTAGTGCAGTGATGGATAAACCAATCATAAAAAGTCCATAACCACATTAAACTTGTATTTCGCCTCAGTCTTTAACAGGAATGAATTGCCATCATGAATGGAAAAGGTAAAACTAGAAATGGAAGTATGGAAATGGCGTCAAGTACTTGCTGGTGGAAGAGTATGGAGGAGGTGGCCAGAATTCTTGAAGAACTGGTAGATGAAATAACAAGTCATTAGTCCAGTAATATTTAGTGAAACCGAAGTTAACAGAAGATTGTACAATAGTTAATACGCTGCCTGTACCTGGGAAGAGCAGTTGCAGGAGAAAGGCAGCAGTTGGATTAAAAGTGAGACGCGGAGATGCTTCTAAAAGAGGAATCCAATGTCTTTCACAAATATAAAATGCAGGAGCAAGACTCAGTATGGAAATGACTGGGGAGGACAAAGAGCTGGGCTACATCTCCATTGTTCTACAAGAGCTACATCTTCGTTGTTCATGGGCTGGTCAAGCCCAACACAAGGCATCATGTTATTCCATTTATCAACATCACCATCTTGTCAACAGTGTAGTCTCACCATTCATTTTATGAGCCCATGGATTTCTCCTTCCTGTATGGAAGGTGGTGTTGCTCATCCTCCACTTGATTGCTTTGTGCCCCCAAAATACGGAGATTGCCATACCCAGTAAAACCAGTTGGGGCTGGCCACCAGGGCAAGTGTACCCTCAGTGTGAACTAAAGCATGGGTTTCTCCCAGGTTGGCCCTGTGATTCTCTTGTAGTCCCAAATCACGTGGCTGGGTGACAAAACTGGCCTGTGGCTTCCCACAGTGTTGTCCTTACGCACAGTGAGCACTGTGGTGATGGAACTGCAGTGCTGGAAAGTCTCTGGAGCATTTCCTGGGAGGAGCAGGAAACTTTAATAATATATGCTCCATGTAAACACGAGACAAATTAATCCTAACCAAAATAAGGCTTGGGGACATTGGCACTGGAACAGATGAAAAACAAACTGGCTGGGGAAAAATTTGGGAAGATGATTTGATTCTAGATGATTCCTAGAGCTTACAGTCTAAACATTGCATGGAACGAGAAACCAGGTGCTGAGGTTGTCAGTAACAACAAGGGAGCAAAATAAATGGTCTAAGATGGTTTTTCTGATGTTAATTAAACTGAAAATATCTTATATTTGGCAAGTAAAAAATTAAGAACGATCCTCGAAAGGATAGTTGTGAGAGAACCTGATGCGTTTACATGGAGTTGAGTTATAAAAGGTAGGTGATGCTTCACTTATATTTATCTGTTTGCCTCCAGAGCAATATTAGCAAAAGCTGGTTGAGATATATTAATATTATTTTTAGCTTTTATTTAAAATTATTCAGTATATTCAACTTCTTCAGGTTCTGTGAAAGGTCAGTCAGTAACTTTCACAAAGAAGTGTTTGGGGACTACAAGCCCTTTCTCAACCAGTAGTTGAGGTTTGGCTCTTTTGATCTCCACCTGATGGTGCCCGGGTTGGAGGGTGCTTGCCTTCCCTTCTCACTGAAAATAGTCTTCCCATGAAGATGGGTCTCTGGCAGTTGTCCTGTGGGTCTGACCAGCCATTAGGGAACCTACAGCTTCTGCCTTTCTCCCCCCAAGATTCTGAAGGGAAAGGGGGTGCCTTCCCTTCTGCGCCGGGAGGTTTTTGCAAGATGCCACGAAGATGGCTCTTCCCATCGTGGTGCCTTGAGCCGGAGGAGCAGATGGCACTTCGTCAGCTTTGGGGGCGGAGGGGAAATGGTCTGTTTCCTGGGGATGCTATAAAAAATACATATTTATTAATGCTCTATTACAAATAACCTCTTTTTCTTGGAGATTATTGCAAATGCTAGTCTAGTATGT
Source organism: Tringa tobata (assembly GCA_033628505.1). Classification (NCBI taxonomy): domain Eukaryota; kingdom Metazoa; phylum Chordata; class Aves; order Charadriiformes; family Scolopacidae; genus Tringa; species Tringa tobata. The sequence continues at coordinate 5,697,899 of JAHREE010000173.1, read as the reverse complement.
GTTGCTGTGGTGTCGTAACACCTTTGAAACAGTGACATTAGCCATAGTTATAACTTATGTATGTACATGCTTCTGTATGCAAAAGTCTCTTTAGCTAAGGGCAAAAGGAAGAAAAATGTGAATAATGTGCTTTAATCTTGGCATTTCTGTTTTATTTTAGTAATGAAAGGACTGGTCATCTTTTATCCTATACTGCAGTTCTGACTCTGAATATTTAATACAGCATTTGTCAGAATATTTGAGAGAAAAGCACATGCATAAATGCAGAAAAGGTACTTCAGAAGAGTATCATTCACTTCTGATGCCTTTTCCATAGTCGCAAAAGTTCAGACAAGTAAGTGTTGGTTTCTGTAATGTTGGGTGTGCAAGTGCTTGCCTTCAATACAGTGACAATCTGGCTAAAGATCTCCAAAGGACTCAATTTGAACTCTGACAGTTCTGTTAATTATAAATTTTAACCACAGAACGTAGGACTGGATATGGAACTGTAATTTTTCTTGACACACCAGCTATTCCCCTGACTTCAGGTTGATTTCTTCATTAGAACATTTGATCAATTTTTCTAATTACTATTTCCAGAAGCCGCATACCACCAGTACGTTCACTGTGATTTTATAGAAGAACTGTCATTAATGAAAAACAGCTTCTTAAAAAGCCATTGCTTGCTATTTCTTACTATTTATTGTTTAATTCTGTTGCTGCTTGACTGGTGGATGGAAGAACATGAATTTCTTGACATTAGAGGTACCTTTGCGTGGAGCACAAGCTTTCAAAACCAGGAACCTTCGGATGTACTAAATTGAGGTCTAGTCTTCAGGCAGTGGAGTAAAGGCACTGAATTCCCAGTATCCTCAGTTTTTGTGAAAAGTCAAGCTTTTGCTCAAATGGTTGAATATTGACTCCCTGGGATGGTTTTGAGGCTCATTATTTCAACAACGTTGTTCTGAGGTTTTCTGGTTCTTTAGGCTGTTCTGCATTTGTACCATTTTTTTGGAGGATTCGGGGTTTTCCTCTGTTTGCTATTGAAAGCCAACTGTTGATGCAGTGCTTACCAGAGCTGTAGCCGTCTGACTTGGAAGGAGGAATTGTTATGTTTTTACTGAATTTGTAGATACAGCATATGAAATAAGAGACCTTCAGCATAATTTTCAGATGGAGATAAAAAGGTAGATAATCTCTGCAGTCACTAGCTGTTTCCCTCTATCAGTAAGGTGCTTTATTTGTTTCCAGTATGCTCGCTATCGTCAAATTAGTTCTCACAATATAGCGTGGTGGTTGTGCCATGTTTTATCCGCTGATGTGACATTCACATACGGTGTAAATCAAAATTACAGCAGACTATTGCAAGATCATGTTGTCTTAACAGGAAAAGAAGTCTCCCAAGAGCTTCCATCTTGGTGGAAGGCTGTGATCAGCAATTTTAAACCCAACCCCCCCCTTCAATTTTGCACCTTTCTGCATTATCAGCTGTGAACAGTAAGGAACTAAAAGGCAAGCACATCCCTGTTGGAAGGGGTCAGTCATTTTTCAAGGGGGTTATGAATACACAGATGCACCAACAACCACGCACGTTCGTTATTTCCCGCTGGCAACGTGGAGTTCAGCGAGTAACGGAGCCAAAGTTGTCATTTAAAAAAAAAAAATATCTGTTGCCAAGCAGTGGGTTTTCTCCTAGCAACAAGTGTTTTGCAGCAGGGGAAGCAGTTGGATACCTTGGGGGGGGTGTTGTATGTTAGCACAGGGGGAAGGACAGAGAAATAACAAACTGGGGTTGGGAGCTTGCTTGGGCCGTGACGCAGATCACACAGCCCAGTTGCCGGGTGAGCTGGGGATCGAGGAGGGCAAGTGAAGGGGGGACAAGGCAGGAAGGGACACGTAGAACAAGCAACGTTTTGGGATAGGCAACAAACAAAAATGTTGGCTGCAGGTGCAGGTTCATATTTGTTCATCAGTTGGTTTGGTTTAGTTTACGTTGCCGTTTCTTTTTCCATTCAAAAAGAACCATATATTTATTGCTTTTACAGAAAATTACCTGTACTGGTAAGCGTTAATGGTCAATCCAGTTGTTTTTAAACCTTGTGATACGGACACCCTTCAAAATCCCTGCATAAAATGCATCTGTATCTGTCATTGCAGACATGGAACTATATTTATTCATTATTTTTGTGATGGAATGGCTTATTTCGAACTGATACACCATGCCACGTTTTTTTCTCACTTCCAGAAAATACTTACAATGACGAAACATGCAACTGTTCATGGTATACATCTTCAAAAGAAAGAGTTAATAAGTGATTTCTTGTGCAAAGTCATAATTCCATTAGATGGATGTGTTTCAGCACAAATTCATCAGCTAAAGTGAAAATAGGAGAGCAGAGTATTTAAATAATGTGCTATTTCACTCTACGTAAGTGTAAAATATTGATTATAGAATACATTTAAACCATGTATCTTTATCACAGAAATATCAGCTGCAGAATTTTACTTATTTTTCCAAATCTCATGACAAATTTTTCTCGTTGTTGCCTCGCTAACACTTCTTCTGTTTCGTTATTATAGCATAACACTGACAAGTCTCTGGAAAACCTTCAAGTTGGATAGATTTGTTTGAAAATAGCAGCCACCTTAACACATGCAAAATAGGCTGAAAAAGCAGCATGTAACAAGGGGCAGTTTTGTGATGCTAAAAATACAGTGCATATGGATTTGCAATGCATACATTGCATATTAAGTTTTGTAACTCTTTATGGTCATAATCCTTGATTTTCAAGTTTTTTAGATAAGATGGGATGCTTCTCTCATGCCTTTCTGCGGACCGTGGCTGAAAATTGATTCTGTCTTAGGCAGGTTGGGACTTGTTTAAAAAAAATAAAATATAGTGAACTGGGAAAATTACTGAGGAGTTGGATGTAATGAGTTCTTTAGGCCTTTTAACTCTTAAAAAAAAAAAAAAAATCAGTCTTTTCCACATCTGTATAGCTCTATATGTGATTATATGTTTGCAGCTGCTAATGGGCTTCAGCAGGTTATCAGTAAACCAGGCAAGTAGTATTTCCAGTTCTGTCTCCCTGCTCTCATCGTTAAATGCAAAATCAGTCCATTTTTTTATTTTCATATGCTTATAATGTTTTCTTCTAGTGGTTGTTTTTGCAAGGAAACTTAGCTCTGAGGGCATTTCTTAGCTAAATAAGGTCTGCATCATACAAATTTAGAAGCTCTTGAGCAAACAAGTCATGTCATAGACCCACTAGGAAAAAATTAGTACTTTACCTGGTAGAACTCAAATCTCTATAGTCGAGTCTTTTGCAGCTCAACAGGCTGCAGTTCTTAGACATGGTGAGAGCCACTGAGGCTTTTTTGCATATTAGGTTGCCCACATTTCTTCTTCTCTTACTCTTCATTTCTCCCAGTTACCAGTTTCCCTCCCAGCTGAGTTAGGAAAGAGTTAGTGCTAAGAGTTCAGCATCCTCTCTGAAGAAGGCAAAAGTGCAAAGAGACTCATGGCCAAAGTTCCCATTATATTTTTTCCACTTTTAAATAAATTTCATGGCTTTTGAGAGCATCTCCCACCTATAGTCTATATTTTTCTTAGAGAAAATGAAATTGTTCCTCTTGATACCAAATGAATAAAGGTAAAAATCTCAAGTGAAGCTTCTGTTGAGATTGAGAACTGTTTATTTTCCAGGAGGAGCGGAGTAGTTGTCAGACGGTTAAACCTTAAGAAAACCTCCAGCCCTCTTAAACAGACATTTTTAGTCACATAGAAGAAACCACAGTGATCTTTGTAGTGTTACCTTTTTACCTTTTGTTAGTGTAAATCCTGTTTAGCACTTAATGATAAAGCTCCGCTTTGGTGAGACATAGGATGGGTGATAATGATGGCTTTAATTTTAAAAAAATTAGTTCCACGGAAAAGGATTTAATGTTAACTTCTCATTTGACTAAAAGCAAATTTTAAAAGTGACCTTACTAGACCCCTCTAAATGGCTAGTTTTGATCATGCTTTTAAAAGCAGAAATGTGTTATTTAAGTAGTTTTCCATTTCTATCCCGTGTTTATTTTTCTACATGTGTGTTTTCCATTGACTGTTGGGTTAATCATTATGGCAGGTAAATTTGCAAGGAGTGAAAGCCTGTTTGCAGGAAAGAAAAAAAGATACCTTTTTTTGGTAGCGAAGACTACACAACAGGCTTATTTAAGCAATTATGGCGTTACACAATTGCTTATTTTATCATGTTGTTCAGATCCTTAGTGATGATATTTTCTTAATGAATAATGATGCATGTGCTAACTGAAGGTTTTACTTGGCGACCGTGTAAAGCTGCGTTTGGAACTTAGAATTCATTTGGACATTTTCCTTTTTAAGAATGCTTACATTTAGCTAATGAAAAATAACCTTAATGTGTTGAATTGCGAGGGGAAAAATAACTGCCAAAATAGAATTTTGACATGTCCAAAATATAACAAAATATAATTCTGGCTTATTGAAGAAGGTATTAATTGTAATTATTGGTTTTATTGTAGCATCACCAGAGACCAAATTTTAAAGGTATCTTGTTTATGTAGGATACAGATAGATATATATTGACATTCTGAAAGTTATCTGGGTGGAGTCCTGTTGAAATGAATGCATTTAAAATTTCCATTATGCAGCTCTGTGCCCAGAAGTCTGTGAATATGGTGTGGGGATTGCTGGTTGATTGTTTTTAAAACAACATGCATTTGAAGATTTCAGAAAGCATTGCTTTTGTCATACTAGGCTGCTGCTTTCAGAAATAAGCTGGACACCTACCATAACTTTGCTTTTTAATCTTTGTGTTCGTTAGTTGCACATTTCTCTGCACCTGCTTCGTCAGTGCAGCCCAAGGGATCAAGAGAAAGTTGTTCTTACAACAGAAGCATCAAGTTTAGAGGCATGAAAATGTTATCCCTCACTTTCCTCTCAGTGCAGTTGAGGAAGAACCTGATCCTGGAGCGGGAGTGGTGGGAGCTCCCTGGGCCCTCTAGACCCGTCTCCTCCTCGTACCCACCAGAGCACACAAGCTGTTGCTGTGGGACTCGGTCTTAACACTGTTTTACACCCCGCTACTGCGAATAGAAGGCTGATCCAATTGCCAGGAGTGTTTTCACCTTTTTTTGGTAAACTTACTCACAGACAATTTCTACACATGTATTCTTGTGCCAATATTATTCCTCGACTAAAATAGGTTTTCTCTATTCTGTTCTCTCTACTGTTTTTTATAGCAAGTAACTTCATTTCATCTCAGCTTTCGATTTGCTAGGTTAAACAAACCGAGTCTGGTAGTCTCCTCTTGTAAATTCTGATTTTTATCGATCATCTCAATAGTTGTTTTCTGTGCCTGTTCCCGTTTGACTTTTGTTGAATGGAGCAGACTGCGCGAGGTGCCGGAGGAGACCCTACTGTACTGTGTCGGGCTAAAGTCTCTGTTGCCTTTCTCTACTGGAAACTTTTCCTGATGTCAATTGAGTTTTCCTCTTTCACAGCAACACCTTTTCACACTCATCCTGTGGTCTCCGGGTATATCCAAGTCGTTCTCCCAAGCTTCTTGGTTCACAGGCTTCCACCACACCACAAAACTTCTCTGTTGTATTATTTTCCACTTTGTTTTACTGGCTCTTGTACTGCTTTCTATATCGTGTCTTCTTAACTTTTTCTTATCTAATCATATCATCACTCTCATAATTCGTGTCATTAATTAAAACGCTAAACATGATTAGTCCCAAGAGAGCATCCACAATACAGAAGATACAATCCCCCTTCTTAACACATGCAAGCTAAGTATAAATGAAGGTTATTCAGCCAAATGTTTTGGATGGTACATTAAGGTATTTCTGCCTATTCAGGCTCAATAGCTGTTTTTTCTGGGCTGTATTTGTGTTGGTACCTAGGAGATATTGAGTAATAAATAACGAATTACTTCTGTTTTGACAACAGTGCCAAGAGCCTTCAGTCAGGGGTTGGGTCCTGTTTGGCGGAGCATTATTAAAACAATCATTGGGCACATGCTTTGACAAATGAAGCAAGGAACAGCAGTTTGGTATGTGGGGCAGTGTAAAATGAAGTGAAATGGAGGAAACACATGTAAAATCATCAGTCAACTAGAGGGAATCTTTGTGACTCCAGACTGGATGAGGAAAGAATCAGCATGATCTTGAAAATAACCTGCAGCAGAGAAGATAGTTGGAAGCGCTTTCCCCCCCTCTTTTTATTAGTTTCTAGAGGGTTTTGTTCCGTTACGGTGTGAAGCTTGTGTAGAACCTTGTTTGTCATGCAGTACCTCCCTCTCCCAGGCAGCACACAGTAATACTGGTTGTTTTTTTTTAAAAGCCAACCCCTGTGGGCTCTTGAAATTGAAAAGTCTCCCAGCTCTGAGCCCTGGTGATGGCCTGAGCACTGTGAAGGGCTGCTGACCTTTCCTTCAGCAGAGACCATCGATCTCCACAAATCCACAGTCCTGTGGATTATTCAAAGTGACTGGTATAAATATCAATGGATCGGAGACATGAAGCACTGCTTTCATTTCTTGTGGTGGTGGCACAAAAAAGTCTCTTTGTTTCTTCAGAGATTCCCTTCACTTTCTGCCCATGCCATTTCTGATTAGAGTTTTCTCTTAGAGTTTTTTTGAGGTACAAAATCAACTTCTACAATGTAGAACTGGCTAAAAGAAAAAATAAGATTTGCTCCGAGAGTTTACAACGTAAGGACATCCTGAAACGACAGAAGCTGGAAGCCTTAATGTGCTCAGAGGAAATTAGTGGTTTGCCAAAAAAATCCCAACCCCAAAACAACCCCAAAAGAACCCCAAAATTCTCAGCAAACCAAACATGGGGAAAAGTAATAAACAAAATCTGTAGAGATGCAGAATGAAGAAGCCCACGCATATTAGAGGCTTTTATAGCTGTGTTAGAAGCAAATGTCATAGATTTATCGGTCTTTAAGAGCTAGTGATAGAGATGCAATGGCAGGAAAGATTCTGCTTTGTCCTTGCAGGATGCCAACGGTTGTCTTAAACACCTCTGTCAAGTACTGCAGCATTTAAAAACGTACAAATAACAAATAGATTGCTTTAGATTTGTGTAATTCCTTAGGAACTTACTGTTTTCATCATCTTTTGTAGAATGGGTGTTTTCCTTCTAATACTTATTATTTACTCAAGTGATTATATAGCAGTTTTTCTAATTGATTCAGGTGCCAAAAGTCCTATTATATTTATTTTTTTTAACTTTATGTGCCTGTTTATAAAGAGGATAACATGCCAAGCCTGAAGGTGTGAGCCGTATGTCACTTCAGTGCCCCTCTGTGTTTCTGCAGAGTTGATGTGTTGTTCCAGCCATAAAGCAAGAGACCTAATGTTATTCTGCAGATAAATGTTGTCTGGACATCTCCTGCTAAATAGGAAAAGGCCAGAACTGGTACTTTTGAGATTTTGTTTCCTGTTGGGAAGCAAAGGAAAATAGGCAGTGAAGGACTGGGATAATTTGTATTGATTTCTGGGAAATCTTAGAGGAGTTTTGGTTGGGTTTTTTTTTTTTTTTAGGGTTTTTTGATTTTAGTGGTTTGACTTTAGGGTTTTCCTTTTTTTTTTCCTGAAGAATTTAGTACGGAGAGCAAGCATATGCTGACAGCTGGTAAACTGGAGGTCGGTTTTCTTGGCTGGGTGATGGTAGGAGGTCACTGAAGGATGTTGCTGTGTGATAGACTTTCCTGCTCCCTCTCCCTGTGGTCTGTAGGGTAACGCTTTATAGAGCAAAGCCAGGCAAGGACCACAAACAGTTTGAAATGTTCTGTGCCTCAGAATTTGAGTGAGGTCATCCAGGCAGGAGATCTACAGACTGGGCACTCGCAACATATGACGTCTGACCATCGTTCTGAGAGAGTCAATGAATCTCTAGAGCTCTCGTTTGGGCTCAGCCCATAGCTATAGTGACCAAGTGTCACCGTCCTTTTGATGCTCTGTGTGAAACAAGTCTAATTTTCTCTTCATTTTTGCTTTGGAAGCAAAGCTCATTGCCCTGGTGCTGCTGCCTAAGGCAGAGTCTTGGTACCATCCCAGCCTGAGACACCAATGAGAGACTGACTTTTGGGAGACTCTCCCTCTGAAAAGCTGTGGCCTCAAAACGTGAGGGTACAGGATGTGACCTGATTGCCCACACAAGAGGGGTTCTTTCACTAGTGCTAAATAGTGTTCTATCACCTGAAAGATCTCAGGTACGCTCTTTTCCGATACGGAATAGGGCAGATGTGACGTAACGTGTTTCTGTTCCCACCAGCAGGCTTGTATCTGCAAAATTTGGTTGTTTCCTTTGGTCTTGAAAAGAACAGCTTGTATCCTTAGCAAGCAGGGAAAATAGTCTGCCATATTTGGGAAAAAAAAAATTACCAATATTCAAAGAACTCTTGTGTTTAATTAGTATAAAATACACAAATCCACATAGAAAAAAATGAAGATTTTTGAAAATTAAATAGACAGTCTTGTCTCGAAAATTAAGAACATTTTAATTTTACCAAGGTTAGGTGCACGCAGCCAAACCACCTGTATTTATTCCAGCTCCTTACTTGGTTTTTTATAGCTTCACATCTGATACCTACCAGTCTCTGACACTTTCCTGCAGTGAAAAAACACCGACCCCAGTGAGTGATCTGATTTTGGGATTGGAAGTACTGGTCACTCACTCTGGAAATGCTGATTCACTCGACAGCTCCAAAAAAAAATAATCCCAAACCAGAAGAGCCTTCTGGCACCTTTATGTGAGAACATCTGCTGGGCTAATGGAAATTAGCCTTCGTTGCATTTATTTGTTTACTTACCAATGCTATACAGTGCTCTTCATATTGTTCTTCAGAGCATGGCCTGCTCTCTTGCTCTGTAGGATGGAGTTCACAGCTCTGCCCGTGCTGGAAGTCAGCCTGGCAGGCAGAATTCCAGAAACACAGTGTGGATAGTTCAGGGCTTGAATAGAATTTCAGTACTTCCTAATCATCCATGCTAAAATTGAAAAGGATTTGAGGGACAGTTGTACAGAGAGAAATAGAAGTTGTGGTCCAAGGAAGCGGGCGTTGGGAGAGGGGAGAAGTCAAAAGGAATCTGTACGCATGTAATCGGGACCCCTCTCTGGGAAACAAAGCTTTGTGGTCCATATGCACTTTGCAATACAGAATCACAAGGTAAAAATGCGTAGCATCGTTAGAATTACTATAATCCTCGAATAAATCTCTCTTATTGGGTCATTCCATGAGTTTTCTGGCACACACAGCTGAATGTGATGGATGGAGATTTCCACTACTTCAGTCAGCCCATATCCTAGTGGGTTTGGACATCCTCTTGGATCGTGTGGTGTTGAATTGGATCCCATCCCACAGAGGAAGACAAAGAATCTGTCTCTGGGAAATTCCTGAGGAAATTATCTACCTGCTGGACCTTAGTACACTACTGGTGTAGTGTTAGTCCCAGCACACTTCCCATTCCACAGGCTCAAATGCCATGGCTGTTACCCATTGGGCTGAACTGGGTGTTGTCACTGCCGTCCCCGAGAGCCGATGGTGCCGTGTGTATGATCTCAGATGTTATTAGACATGAGCTGGATGCTGAGATGTGCAGGCAGGATATGAACACTTCACGGCACACACCTTAGTGGGACTTTAGATGTGGGAGCTTGCAACAAAAACTCAGGTACTCACTAATTTTTGGTGGTTGGGTGGAGGTTTTGTTGTTCCAACTCAGTTTTTGCATTTCAGCGTCTTTGTTTCTTGTCCGAAGCCACTTGACTCCCTGTTGGTATAGAGTAGCCTGCTCCAGTCCTCCTACAGGTCATATCTTTCCTTTAGAAAACAAAAATAAAATAAATAAAAAAAGGAGTATTATAGTCTATAACACTTTGAACCCCAAAACTACCTATGCTTATTTCACTGTTGCGACATACCGTTTGAGCTTCAGGAAAGTCCTGCTGACAATCTCAACCATTTTTCCTTGGTTTTCTCACAGGCTCTGATTCTTCACCAGCTCGGGCGCTATAGCTTGGCGGAGAAGATTCTCAGAGATGCTGTCCAGGTGAACTCCACGGCCCACGAGGTGTGGAACGGCCTGGGAGAGGTGCTGCAGGCTCAAGGCAATGATGATGCTGCCACCGAATGCTTCCTGACGGCGCTGGAGCTTGAAGCCAGCAGTCCCGTGGTCCCTTTTACCATCATCCCCAGAGTCCTTTGAGAGGGCATCTTCATCAACCCGTTTCGGTCTGACTCCTGGGTGAGGAAACCCGGGGGTGTCAGACCTGCCTGGTAACTGGTTAGTTTGAAAGACTTTATAGAGTTACAGGTTAAGAAACTCCAGTCTTTTTGTGGGAAAGTGGCCAAAACGGTGACGTGATGCAATATGTGAACGTGAGACTGAGGGGAGGGAAGGGCTGACCAGAACCAAATCACTCATATCGCCTGCATTTTTTGCCCTGGTAGTTTTAAAACATCGTTATATTGTTCATGGATGATGTGCCATATTTTGTTAGTGATACTTGAGTGTTACATAAAATTATAATGGAATCAACTACCAAATGTAGAATAAGTTAAAATTCAGTGGCAGAGCAGACTATTTTTAACAAGGCTGTTAATAAAACTGTTCTCTTCCTGCCTCTCAACCTCTTTTGGCCCAAAGTCAAAATGTGAATTTTCTGTTTCCATCTTTATTTTAGTCCAGGCCAGAAAATCAGTTGAGTTCTTGTTTTTAGTTGTTAATAACTGTGATGTGTGGCTAACTGTTATCTCTATTTAGAGCAAAGGCTGAGTACAAGAATATTTATATTTTACCAATGTATGCCTGTTACAAAAATATATTAGTTATTTAAGTTTAACTTTTTTATGTGAATTCAGAGTTTATTTATCAATGGAAATATGTAAAAAGAAGCCTCAAATGGAATATTTACTGACATTCCTTATACATGACCCACACTTGGCTAAATGGGAAGATTATGTTAATAATAAAATGATTTTTAAATGGAATCTTTCCTGTGTCCTGGTTAAGAACCCAGGGGGAAATAGGCGGCTTGTGAACATGGTTTTATGATGCGGGGCCTCAGAGATGAACACCACCAAAATTAAATGCCCTGAGGCCGGTCTAGAGCCAAGAAGCTGCAATACTCTTTGCCAATAATATTGTTACCTTAGATTGCAGGATTCCTTAAATCTTCACTTCCTCTCCTTTTTTGATTCCTTCCACGCCAGCTCTCGATGAAACCAGATTATTCTGCCTCTGCATAATACATGAACAATAACGTATATCTTGGCAGTGCTTGGGAAGAGCATGTTAAATATTTACCCACTATTCTTCAGTTTTCCTTACCTGTCCTCGTAGTTCTTTCTCAACATCTCCTGCACTTTGAAACCCTTGAAGGAAAAGTTGGCTGGAAATTTATTCCTGCCCTATCAGTAGTAATAGGGCCAAGTGTTTAGTAGACAAATACTTGCCAGAGTTTGTCGGGGCTGCGTGGAGAAGAGGCGTCCGTTTGAATGAATATTCAGGGTATTCTGAGCTGGGGTAGTCTTAATGTCTACTCATTTACAACTTTGGGCTCGTATGGAGCCTGGGAAGAATTCCAGGTGCCCCGTTAGACTGTGCACTCCTTGGTATTTGCCTGGTTTGTCACAAGAAGTGGTTTTAAAAGTACGAGATAGCAGATGATTCAGAAAAAAACCGACAAATGGTTTTTCTTCATCGCTTACCTCAGACACACGGAGGATCTCACTGCGGCACAGCCTCGGCGCGCTCCACTGAGAATCTCCAGATGGCAGAAGACTTAAACTTGGGGCAGCTCTTAATTTTTGCCTCTCATTTTTCCCCCCCTGGCATTTCATGTGCCTTTCAGGCTGAGGCTACTTTCAGATTGTATCTGCTTAGTGCTTAGACCATATGTTCTCTGTGAAACGAACCAAAAGGCTATAATAGGTAGTATTTTCAAATCTATTTAAAAGCCAGTAGAAATTGTGTCGTCTTGCTCACTGCGAAAACATCGAAGTTTTCCTTCCCCTTTTAAAGTGCCTGTTTTGCATGGTTTCTTCCTACTGTCCTTGGCTTTTATTTTTTTCGCCACCCTCTGGCTTTTTTCACCCCCCCTCTTTTCTACTTGCCAACTGTTCTCTCTTTTCCAGTCCCAGCTCACAAGAGGTGATCTGGCCCTGATGTCTTTGAGCACCCACTGGATGGTACCTGCTGTACTGAAAGATGCTGTGAAACGTTTATTTGTTTAATTGAATTCTTCTTGAGCCTTTCTGCTATCGCGGTTCAGTTACTTACATTTGTAATACCTTTCACAGACACGCTCCTTCACCATACTTATCCACCTTTTATTATAACATCAAAGCTTTTCTAACGAGGCAGTTTTGCACGTAGATCTGCGACTGGTGGCCCTTCTCAAGACAGCTTCAGACAGAGGGGGAGAATGGAAGAATTCTATAATAGCAGAACTTGTCTTTGATTCTTCTTGTTTAATGTGAAGTCCTGGCCTCTTTTGATAAACTCCCGAAGTGGAAAGGTTAGCAGTCTAATTGTGTCCTATCTTTTATTAGTGGAGAAGTTGTCCCCGCTGTTGCATGCATCGGGTGAACCTGAATATTTGTTTCATTTTTCTTACACCGGACTCAGTTTCACTGTAAATCCACAAGATTTTACCTCTTGGGAGTAGCCTCAGCTACCTATTTTTAAAAATAGATTCTCACTGTAAGAGTGTACGTTCAGAAATTTTCAGGCAGAAGTGGAAATCCTTGCAGCGTATGAATTAAACAGCAACATTTGTTTAAACATAGTTTTCAGCTTAAAAATAAAGTTACTATGTTTTACAGATGTAATTTTTTTTTTTTTTAATCGAGTAAGGCCAAGAATTTTTTTTCATATCTCTTTTAGCTGAGATACAGAAAGATCTGCCTTTTGCAATCCATTTTTCAGACTGCTCTGGTGTCTCAGGCGCAGGAATAAAGCGAGTGATGCCAATGGGAACAGCCCTGCATGCCCCTCGGTGCCGGTGGGTCAGTGTCTTCTGCATGAGAACTGCTCCTGGACTTTGGGTGACCCAACCTCCACGTGGATACGCAGATCTATGTGGGCTTTTGTTCCCCTAGCCTGTGTTGGAAATAATAGCTGTTCAGATGAATGGTGAGATAAATCAGGGGCTGATCCAGCTGAAAACTAAGCCAACCCCTTGCTGGCTCCCTTGCCCCAGGGTTTTACCAAGCTTTGGGTAGAAGCCTGGTAAAGGCTTCAGGTAGTTCTTTCATCTGATTTACCAGCCAAGTAGTCACACTAACATGCAGAGGAGAAGACAGGCCTTTCCCTCCACGTAGTAGCCTGTACTGGCACCAGTTTAAAATGGTGATTAAATTCCATTGTGAAGCACCTTTCAACAGGGATCAAATAAACTTCTCATCCAGAAGACGGGAATAGCAGGTTTCGGAGGAGACTTCCCCTTCCCTGCAGTGTGCTTGTGCTACTCGAAACGATTAACATTTGCTGTATTAAGCAAATTACTTACTATTAATGTGCTAGAGTGTAACAACAATCTCTGTTGTACATGATAAAAGGTCTGACTCCACGGCACTTACAATAAGAAACCTTATCATTCAAGTAATCGATTAAAGTTCATCTCTAATTTTGGTGGAGATAACAATTTTTACTCCATGAATTATTTAATTTCTTTTTTTGTTTTCACGATTGATAGAGAATCACAGGAACAAGAGAACCAGTCCAAGCAGAACTAATCCAACTGTATCTTTGACAACTTTTGTCAGTAATTATATGCATTTGAAACTATTTTTAAAAATGCCATAATTTTCCTTGAAAATCTGTTTTTTCCTGAGTAGACTGTTCTACTCTGGAATGATAGTGTAAGCCTGGGTAGATGGGAGTTCCCGATTTACCTCGCTAATTCTTTGTTTGTTCAGTTGTCAGTTTGTTCAGTTAAAATGACATTTTTCTTTACTGTCAATCTGGTCATCGTCCTCTCTCTCCTCTAGCATCCAGCTAAAAGCCTTGTGTGCTAAAATACGCCTTCAGCAAGTGCACTTCTCCAGCATTTCAGCTGTTTAACCTCGTCAGCTCCAAACTGCCTTCTCTGATCCCACTGACGGGCCGCATCGGAATGTTCTGCGCTTCCACACGCATCTATATTGTCACAAAAACCCCAGCTGGTAAGAATCCTGCTTGTGGGCAACTTGTGGGGAAAATAGTGAACATTCAGCTTTTGGCCTGTGTGGTTGTCGTTGCTGGTTCTGTGAAACTTGACGGGAGTCACTCGCAAAGCCGGCAAGTGGGCTCAAAGAGGTGGGACAGTGAAGATAAACCTATAGAGAACTGGAAAGAATTGTGACCCAAAACTTTTCTGGGAAGAAGGGTGCATTTGGGGTGGGTGTTGGTCAGACTTCGTTCTTCCCCGTTTCAGGGATGCATGGTCCTGATGTGCTGGTTTGCCTCCACATCGGTCACCTGGCCTTTCTAGTCCCCAGTTTAAAGCACCTTTGTAGCCCAAGCGCCCAGTCTCCCTATTCATTATTTCAAAGACAGAAAACTGTACCTTTTAATTTCTAAATCCTTTGAAAAGATGTAACGACTAGACACCACTGTGCAGTCATTTTTGCCCAGACATTTTTAGAGTCCAAGGGCTGACAGATGCTGTCTTTTGGATGCAGTCTGTAAGGCACGGCAGGAGCACACGGCACAGCTCCCAAAGGCAGGAGAGAGAACACTTCTGCCTTTCTAAATAGGCCTTCACTTAGAAAACGTATTTGGAGGAACTGAGTGTAAAAACCCATTTTGGATGTTAAGGGTCGACGAAATGCATTGTTGTGCTGAATTCTTCTCCTTTGTGTCCTTACGTGAAGTGGGCATCTCTGTAGGAGAGATTAGTGAGGTGGGCCTTGTCTGCTTCATCCAGGTATGAATCTCTGCTGCCTGCTCCCCCTCTCTGGAGTTCCATGAGCAGCTCTTGGCTCCCTCTCTGCTCCCCCAAAACTGCCTCCCCAAGCAAGTGACACTCTTCAGTGTGAAATTATTGAAGGTGCCACGTCTATCTGGCTTGAAAAAAATAGTAGACATAAGACATAAGGTAATGATAATGTTTGTTATTAAAGCCACGGCGAGGTGGCTTCAAAAGATGTGGAGTCAGTTTGGTTTTATAGCTGAGCCCCCCCCGACCTCTGCAAGGAGGGTGAAGCTGGGGCTCCCTCTGGTTGGTACAGTTGAGGAACAAACATCTGATCAGCATGTGTGCCCTTGAGCTTGCCACCAAAGAGAAAAATGGACTTGCTTACAATATTTTAGGTGTCCTTTTTTTTCTACACGCATGCATGTGCTGACAATTTACAGGAAGCCAGGTTACAGGTGCATTTTACATTTGTGGCAGAAAGTTTTGAGAGGACTCGTCCTCTGCAAGTTCACTTCAGCTCCTCCAAAGCTTGTCGCCCCTATAAACAGGCTTTGCTTTTCCTACAGAAAGCTGGCAGTGCCAGAAAAGGAAATTCTGACCCCAATTTTCACTTCCAATGCATGTCAGATGTATATCAAATAATGAGCCTGAGACATTATTAGTAGTGCAGATTTTCCCAGGACTGTTGTTTTCTAAACAGCACCAACTACTAATCTAGGACTGGAGGGGGCAACAGAGGCCATAAAACATAACAAGTTGCTTTCCTTTCGACTGCCTTGCAAAAATAGCTCTTTGTCTGAGTAAAACAGCAATCGTCTCACTGAACATTTTTATATTTTTTTAAGGGTCCCTTCCAAGTGGTTTTTTTTTTCCTTCTTTCTCCTTTTTAATCTTGCAAGCAAGTGTTTTGGGTAACAAACTCCTGGGTGCTGGAACAGGAACCCTGCAACCTGCAAGATAGGCCCTTGGGCCAAGGCACCCAGCGACTGTCTTCACTGACACAGGGCCTACATGCTCTTAGGCTAAAAGCCCACCACACGTGTCTTTCAGGGACAAGTCCTGCTCCCTTGATGATCCCATTGCCCTGCTCCTGTGGTACTTCCTCACGCTGGGGGTGAGCCTGCAGGAAGAGAGGTTTCCGGGACAGGTTCTCCTGCCCACTGCTCCTGCAGGAGGTGGCAGCACCACATGCAGCAATAAATCACAACACATTTGTTCGCGAACAATTGCTTCATGATGTGTGCTGAGTCAGCCAGCACTGGCATCTGAGACATTAAAAATGAAAATGGGAGTAGGCACAAGCTCCTCTGGCTTTACCCAGAGAAGTTGTGGATACTCCCATCACTGGAGGTGTTCAAGGCCAAGTTGGATGGGCCTTTGAGCAACCTGGTCTAGTGGGAGGTGTCCCTGCCCATGGCAGGGGGTTGGAACTCGATCATCTTTAAGGTCCCTCCCAACTCTAACCATTCTATGATTATGAAAAGCGGTGGAGAGGGCCCACCAGTAGATGCAAGCAAACCTTCGTACGGTTTCTGTCTTTTACTATCAGAAAACTCTGGCATGTTCTTCATTGCCTGTTTTGGGTTAGAGGCTTCACCTAAAGGATCATGTACTGCAAGGCTCAGCTTCAGCAACAGAAAGCATTAACAAAAACATGTCTTTGATGCCAGGTTATGGTGCGACTTCGTCTTATGCCTGACCCAAACCAACAGCAGCTGCTGTTGAACAGGAGACCTCGTCCCTGCATTTCCTTTAATCTGATTGCATTACATCTGGTGAGCGTGAGGCTGCAGGGCGAGTGAGACCAGCTCACCACGCACATGGCTTTAACTTTTGGGGTTGTCTTTTACTGCAGAGGAGGCAGTGGAGGCGATGTGAATCCCATTCATAAGTAGCCAGCCACTGGGTAAGTTGGGTTATGCCTGTTGAGAACCTCCACTGCTGTCTCCCTCACTGTTTCCATCAAAACAAAGGCTGAAGTAGGATAGCAGAGCACAGGTTAGTTGGTCTGGCAGTTCCCCACTGCATCTCACCCACGTGAACTCACAAGGTAGTTTTCACATCCTGGCTGCAGAGCACCACACTTGCCATAAGAAACACAATAGGAAAGAGCGTGGTGGGTTTCTGTTCCCAGCTGAGATGCCTTTGCTGTCAATAGTAGCCTGGGGTATTATGCTACTGCTGCCTCTTGTTACATTATAGTTTGAAAAATAGAGACTGGGTGATAACTGAAAGTTAAAATGAATTCATTACAACTGCGATGCTGATAATCTGTAAGTTAAAAATACACTACATGCTTCTGTGGATGTTCTTGTTCAGAAATAACATGGACTTCACTCACTGTAGCTTATAAATGCACCACGAGAATTCATAGGTTGGTGTCTAGCCTAGACCCATAGCTCCCAGCTCCTTCCTTTGTTGGAACCACCGGAGGAAAGGAGACACAGATCATATAGGTCACGACCGAGAAGACTCAAAACAGCTCTCATGGCAACATACCTCAGTGTGTATCAGCCTCACCCTGTGATTCTTATCTCAGACTTTGATTCCCTGTCTGTGGAGAATTTGAATAGGAAGTGATGCTATTGCACAACTATTTCCTTTTCTGGCCCCAAAATGGACTTCATTTGTGATTCTTGGCCATTATCACCAGCAAACATTCAGTGCTGCATATCGTGGGTTGCAGTTTTTTAATCATTCTCTCGCTGTAGGCCCAAATTAGGCCAATAGTAACGCAGGGCTCTGGCACACGATGGACTGACTGTCTCAGCAGTTTAGCTGTCCTGAGATAGCTCTGTCAGCATCCAGCCTTCACAGACATTTCTAATAGGGTTTTCACCGCGTGTGATACGCTGCGGTATTCAGGATGCGGTCTTGGCTATGCTTAGAGAGCAAGACCACCCCTGGATCCTGCTCTTCCTTGAAAGAGAAGGGACCTGTGCCAAGCCTTGCCTCACCAGAGGTGTTCTGCAGGTGATAAACGCGGTGCACAACAAGCTCACACTGTTGTAACACCCTGAGAACAGCAAAGAGACAGTGTGGCTAGGAGAACACATGGCAAGCACGGCCTTTGCCCAAAAAGCTTCATTTCATCTGGGAAATGAGGCACCGAATGTACTTACCCACCCAGCAGATAAATGCCTAAAAGGCTCTAGCTAAAGGTGAGAAAATAATACATTTTCACAAGTATTCAGTGTCAACTCAGGTCTTTTCCCAGAAATTTAGCAGGAAGTCATAACACAGCTAATGAGTGCTCCCGAAGGCTGGCACATGCTCCAGGAGAGCTGGGCTTCCCACCATCTTGGAGGAAGTGCACCTTAGCTTTTTTGTAAGCAGGTCAAAAGCAGATGTAAATTCAGCCTCCTTTTTATCCTACCCCCCCACTACGCGTATATCAAAGCTCTTCTCATGATCTGATGTTTCAGCTTCCTTCCCGTGCAAAGGGCAACGTGGATCAGTGGCAAGCGCTGCCTCCGTCCCTCTCTCTGCCCTCCGTTTCCCGTTTCACTGGGAGACACCAAACAATGCGCTCAAACAGCTTTTGTGCCCTGATTCCTAGAAGAAAGCATCCTCCAGAGAGCAGCTCGCTCAGCCTGAGATGCTCAGGCACAGCGGCAGCTGCAGCCTACGTGAGGTGGGGGTGGTATAAATAGCTTGCTAGAAGAGAGGCAGGAAAAATTTACATGGAGTGGCACCGTGGCCGGAGCTGCAGCATTCAGGTTCAGCTGGGTTCTGCAATGAGCTTTGCTTTTGCCAGCATCAGAGTTGTGCTGGGTGTCCCTAAAACTGCCAGTTTTCCTCATTTGGTAAAATTCAGTTTTTTTCTGAATCTTTCGCAGAAATTTTGCTGTGATGGTGAGTTTTAGAGCTTTATCTTAGTCACTGACTTAAGCGAAAGAAAACTGCATGTATTCCACAACTCAGGAGCTCTGCACTCACCAAGCTTCCCTCTCCAGGCTGCTGGTGAGGGCCTTACTCTGCACGCCATCCAGCCTTCATGGACCCTGTCTTCCTCCTTGCAGGACAGCCAGCTTCAAAAGGGGAGTGTTTTCTCCTAAATTTCCCTCCTTACCCTGCTAATTGCCTACCTTCCTCTGTGCCGTGGGGCCAAATGCTGCCAGCCCAGATTAGACAAGACCTGAACTATCCTATTGATGGCGTGGAGGCTGTAACCCCTGGGCGGTTGTAGCCTGGCTAGAGGCTCCAGCAGGGCTGACAACGGGCACTGCAGCCATGCCTAGTGCTGTCATTGCTGTCCTGGTGTCCCATGTTTGAGCATATTTGCACACCAAGCCCAAGGGGACTGCAGCAAAGCAGTGCTGAAGCTTTCAACGTAGGAAGCAGATGTCTAAAGGGCCCAACCTGAGGACCTCTGGCTGTATGTGGTGCTCTCTTTATGTGACACACAAAATTCCCGGCTGACCAGGAGAATGCTCAGGGATTTTTAGTGCTTTGAGCCTGCTGACCGCTGGTGAGGGGTCTAGAGAACAAGTCTTATGAGGAGAGGCTGAGGGAACTGGGGTTGTTCAGCCTGGAAAAAAGGAGGCTGAGGGGAGACCTCATCACTCTCTACAACTACCTGAAAGGAGGTTGTAGCAAGGCAGGGGTTGGTCTCTTCTCCCAAGTCACAGGTGATAGGACAAGAGGAAAAGGCCTCAAGTTGCACCAGGGGAGGTTTAGATTGGATATTAGGAAAAATTTCTTCATTGAAAGGGTTATCAAGCATTGGAACAGGCTGCCCAGGGAAGTGGTTGAATCATCATTCCTGGAGGTATTTAAAAGTTATGTAGATGTGATGCTAAGGGACATGGTTTAGTGGTGGTTTTGGCAATGTTATGTTGATGGTTGGACTCAATCTTAAAAGTTCTTTCCAACCTAGATGATTCTGTGATTCTATGACCTCTGGAAGTGCTGGTTGCTCTCCTGAATGGTTACCTGCGTTTGACTGGGGTTCCTGGTGCACTCAGCTGGGTGGCACTCCGGATTCCAGGAACTGTGTCTGATAGTTTAAGATGTGCTCAAGTCTGGAGCATCCTGAAAGAGCAACACCACAAAGATTCCAGTTATTGTCCTCCAGCGAGNAAAGATGGCTTTGCAGCCAGCAGAATGTGCTGATACTTTACCAAAATAGACACCAAAATAGGAGTTTTAATGATCCACCAGAATGGGGATTCCACTACTTCCTCCCAGCACCTAAAAAGAAACAAAACCAGACTTAGAACATTAAGCAAAGCAAGCAAGCACCTGTGTAACCTTCTCAGGTACTTGAGGTAAAAGTTAGAGATAGCTATGCTAGGTTATATGAAGAGGACTAAACCTGGTGTGCATGAACTGGGAAGGGCTAAAGACTTGCTTTACAGTGGCTTTAAGCACTGGTAGGTACCAGTTACCCCAAATATGTAAAAAGGTTTTAGAGACGTGTGGGTTGGTCTCTTCTCCCAAGTAACAGGTAATAGGACAAGAGGAAAAGGCCTCAAGTTGCACCAGGGGAGGTTTAGATTGGATATTAGGAAAAATTTCTTCATTGAAAGGGTTATCAAGCATTGGAACAGGCTGCCCAGGGAAGTGGTTGAATCATCATTCCTGGAGGTATTTAAAAGTTATGTAGATGTGATGCTAAGGGACATGGTTTAGTGGTGGTTTTGGCAATGTTATGTTGATGGTTGGACTCAATCTTAAAAGTTCTTTCCAACCTAGATGATTCTGTGATTCTATGACCTCTGGAAGTGCTGGTTGCTCTCCTGAATGGTTACCTGCGTTTGACTGGGGTTCCTGGTGCACTCAGCTGGGTGGCACTCCGGATTCCAGGAACTGTGTCTGATAGTTTAAGATGTGCTCAAGTCTGGAGCATCCTGAAAGAGCAACACCACAAAGATTCCAGTTATTGTCCTCCAGCGAGATCAAGAAAGTCTTCACCCCTGAGATACCACCAGCATTTATATATTGACTTCTATATTGATATATACATATATTGACTATATATTGATTTATATATTGATTACCTGCCTTAGGTTCCTTAGTGTCATTTAGTCCAACATCACAGTCCTGCACTTGCTAAAGGTGAAATTACAAGCAAGGAAGCCTGAGTAAATAAAGAAAATCACCAATATGGTACTTCAACTATATCAACTGCTTCTTGCACATGCACAGACTCCTGTTTCAGTGCGATTAGCAGAGCTCTCAGGCCTTTACACGCTAGGTATTTACTGTTTGATTAGCTCTAACTAGAAGCTTTCTAGGATAAGACGGAAAACACTAACAACCACCTTTGATCACTTTTGACCACCTTTGTATGTCCATGGACAACTACCCAAGGGAGCTAATGCACAGTAACCAGGCTATGGTCCCCATGCACTTGCTGCAGCGTGCTGGCTGTGGAAAGAGGCTTACTGGCAATCACCGAGCAAGGAACTTGGAAGGCCACTTTCTAGAAGAAAAGCTTAAATTTCATTAGCCCCATAGGGTGCAAGCGCGCTGCTCCTGGTGGACTCGAAATTCACCATATAGCTTCCTAGTGAAAAGTCTCCCAGAGGAGAGGTCAGAGTAATCAGCCCTTTTAATAAATGGGCTGAGACTCAAAGGCCTGCGAGGGAGCTCCCCCCACCTGCAGAGAGTGTGCCGAGGTGTGTTATCAATAGCCACCCAGCATTTCAAGCAGTTGCTGCCTGGCTGACATTAAAGGAGGCCCTGAATATGCATGTTGCCCTCTCTGCTGACAGCTGAGTAGTCCCTGATGTAGTGAAATGCAGAACATCTGCCAAAGGAGCAAGCCTTCCTGAATAAATTAGCATCCACACGGGATATGAGCTTGGACCCCTCGAATGGTTGAGACCAGCTAAGAGACCAGCAAGGGGACACGGGAGCATCCACGCCTCGCTTCCCAAGTCTACAGGAGGCTGGTGAAAGTCAAAGCCACTCTGCTTGCAGGAAGGGCACAGGGGGAGCCCCGTGGGCCTTGCTCATGTTCAGGTCCTTTGTGGCAGCCTGGGACTTGACCATGGCAATTCCCAGGTCACCACAGGAAGAAAAAGACACCTCCGAAGGAAAGAAGGAAGGAAGGAAAGAGAGAGAAAAAGCTGTGTAGTTGTTTCCTTCAGCCTAGGCTGGAAAAAATAATTCCTCCTACATAATCATCAAAAGCACACAGGTATTAGCAGGCACTCTGCTGGGAGTACAACCCCAGCCTCTCCACATGCCATCACTTGCTGATGTCGCACTCCTCTGCATCATTGGAAAGCAAGAATAACAGAGAAACCAACTCCCCCATGTCCAAAGTCTGCATGGAGTAGCTGAGCAATTCCTCCTTGGCCCCACCAGTGATCAAGAGAGGCCTTGATGCACAGACTGAAGGCATTTCAAGAGGGTGCAGCCAGGATCAGCGGAGACATACCTGTCTCTTTTTCAGCATGTCCGCCCTTGAAGTCAGAAATCTGATGCTGAAGGAGACCTCGGGATATCACATCCCTTTTGTCCATGGTGGGGCAGCACTGCCTTTTCCTTGCTGAAGTAATGCAGTGGGGTCCTCCAAGCAACAGGCTCCACAGACCTTCCCAGGAAACAGGCTGTTCCTGGAGGTTTGCATCTTCCTTCACAGAATTTATCGTCCAGGCTACAGCTCGGGTCGCAGCCCTGGTGGGGCGGCTGCCTCCGTTGGCTTGGTGGGAACACTCACCACCAGGGAAAGGAGGAAACTCACTGAATTTTAATCACATTTTGGCCCTCAGTGCCAGGGCCAGTAAATACTTGTTTACATGATTAGAAGCAAGATGTGTTACATACACATCAACTCATCAGCAATTAGTGCCTGAGCACAGCAGACAATAACCTCCTGGCTGAATACAACACAAATCCCTTGGCTATGACCTTCTGGCGTGACTTTACCTTCAGGACCTTGATGTTCCCAGAGCTTGCACAAGGGAATGGCACCTCAGCCAGATTCCTGGTTTGACCAGGAAAAAGAAAATGTGCTGGGGAGCTAATAAGCCCTTACCAGTAAATACAGCTGAAGAAAGAGGGAGCCTACATGCATCAGGCACAGCTGCGCTTCGTGAGGGACAGTTTTAGCTCTCCATCAGGAGCAACTCAGTGGGAGTCGGTGGTTCAGAGGAAAACAAAATCAAGTTCTTTGTGCCTGTGCAATAAGGCACAGAGGAGAGACCGTAGGCAGCCAGAGGCTGGGGTTAAACCACTATTCCCCTTCCAGAGGGGCCTGGATCTCAAACAGAGGTGGAAGCTCAGTGAAAGCCTCAGGATTGCTCTTTGCAGAGCTCAGGATGCAACTCACTGGTGGGTCAGGCCAGAGAAGAGAGAGGTGATTAACGGGGTCAGGAAGGGAGCCCGTCTCGGGCAATGGTTTCACCTGTAACACAGGCAAACCCTCAGCAACAAGACTCCTGCTGCCTGGTCCCCACCAGATCTGTGGGGATCTTTGCAAATGGCAGAGCGTAGCATCCCTCTTACGGGAGGGTTTAGAAAGGCAAAGCACCTTTGCAGCTGCAGCCCAATTCATTAATTTCTGTGCAGTTACACAACCTGTGACCTCAGCCACAGAACTGATGGGTCTCTGTCCACCTCTCTCTGTGTGCCTCTCTTTAACATTAGGGAGGCAAGTCCTTCAGCTTTTACTTGAAAAATCTTTAATGCAACAGTCTAAAAACACCCTCCCTTAACCACGCTGCCTATTTAGGTATCGTTTGCAGTTCATCATCTGTCACAAGAAATGCAGCACATTTGGTTTTTTTATACTGCAAGAACTGGCAACACCCTCTGCTTCCTAAATCTTCCAAAATAAGTTGCATGCATCTGCAGATAACTTGCAGACAAGCTAAAAATAGGGAAAGCCAACCGCTGAATTTAATTTTTTGCTTTTCATTTTTTTCTTGGATGTGCTCCCTGTGTTGAGCAGTTGCACTTCCCGTTAGGTCAGGCACTAGACAATAGTTTTCCAAGAGCCTGGAAATGAGAGAAACCCATAAAACAATTCCACATCCAGGAGTACAGAGCTGCTGGCACTCACTGAAAGGCCTGCCCTGGAAGTGGCCTGGGTTGTCTCTCTCTCCTGTCTGCCTTCTTTATACTGACATTTTTCTTCCAAAAAATCTTCCCAAGCTGTCTGCTTCTATCTGCTCCTGCTACTGACTGAGCCTCCCTGGTTTTCTCAGGCTGCGCATCCCTCAGTGTCTTGCTCCCACTCACTGCTGAGATTAATGCTGTGTAATATTCCAGAGCTATCACATTCTGTTACTTGGAGCTCATCTCGTTCTTTCTCAAAATCAAATTTAAATTAAAAAACCACACAGTTGAAACCCTGTATATCTAAGTGGATACACAGATCTAGGAGCAAGTGGTGGCTGGGGGGGTGGGGCGGAAAGGGGGTGATGAAGGGAGACCATGTCAGACAAAATGGGTGGTCTTTTTGATGTGAAGAAGGTTCTCTGCTTTATTTGGGCTTAGGCATGCTACTTGTATGAGCCAACATTCCCTAGCATGCAGTGAAAAGCCTGCCTAATTTGGAGCACCTCAGTGCTTTGGATTGCCCTCTGCAGGTTTCCTGATGAGGCCAGCAACAAGGCAGGGACCGCACCAGCCCAAAGTCTGAGGGAGGTTAGGAGGTGGAGTGTGGGAGCCATCCTGCTTCGTGGAAATGCTGCTGGAGATGAGTGATCGCCTCAGGGCAAGTCTGGCTGCAGGACGGTGGTGCCATGATTCACCCCCTTGGGCTGGGAGCCAGGCCAGGAAACAGCCAGAAAATCAAATTCTCACACTTCTCCGGACACAGGCAGGAGGTGGGTGGGAAACCGGGCAAATTGCTCTAGTGAATAACTGCAGAGTCAACTGCGGAGTCTCTTGGCCCATCTGTCTTGAGCACCTGCCAGGCCACGCTGGAAACAAGCATCCTGCTCATGTCTGTTCCCAAAGGGGGCTGGATCTGCCCTTCCTGTGCCCCACAGACAGACCAGAGGGTTTTCCTCCCTCTGCCCAACCCAAGTGCCAGCTCCAGAGCACAGCAGCTGACTTCACCACACGTGGAGAGAGGAGGCACTTGCTGCCCACACTTGCACTTCCCTTTGAAACAGATGTTGCTCCTTTGCTTTTCAATGGAATAAATGCCATGAAGCACTGCAATGGTAGTTAAAAATGTATTGGTGTACTACATCATGGAAGAGTGGGCTAATAAAGTTATGATGACTAACTCTGGTGTTTCAAACTGGAAGGAACTGAGGTCCTTGGAAGAACAATTTAGGTGGCATGTCATCACCGATGGCTCCTACAACAGCCCAGTTGGGTACATGGCAGACAGGTTTCCTGACCCACAGAGCAAAATACTCATTTACATGGTAGAGAGCGATGTTTTTCCTCCTAAGAAGGGCAGTCTCTGTGAGCTGGAGCTGATGAAATCTGCTCTGCTTCATACCTTTTGTGGGTGATGCTTGGCTGGACAAAGCCTCTCTTCTGTGCCTTTCTGGAGAAGGAATAAACCACAATATTCCTGCGTGTGTTGAACTCAGCTACCAGCCATTTTCAGTTTGTTGCAATAAACTGAGAGCTTCTAAACTCTGGCTCGTTTAAGAGTCCAAAAGCAACGAGGTCAAAAAGGAGAGAAGCATTCTGTGCTTTGAAGAGAGCTGGGATATTTGCCAAGATCAAGCACAATTTTTTTCTCCAGCCAGTCAAGGGACACAGAAGCTTTTCCAGACGTTGTTGTCCAATTCAGAGCAGCTTGGCCAAAAGCAATATTCTGGAGGAATCCACTCTGAGCTGAATTTGGGGGTTATTTTTAGTCAAATGGTCTGTCCTTCATTGCAAGGAGGAAAATACCATACAATCTATGTTCAGGCATCCACAAAAATACTGCTTTGAGATACGCTGCAGCAAGAGCAATCCCCACCACTGATTCTCCTTCATATTGGAGTGCAGCCATGGTGCCCATCACCAATTTGTAGGGTGTCCAAGCCGTTCCAGGCTACAGAAACATTGATGTCCTGTCAGTGGGGCTCACTCTCCAGCACCCTTTGCCCAAGCCTGGCTCCTGCAGAAGGTCACTTTTCTGCCACCAAGGCTTTGTGTCAGGAGGAGGCAGCAGCAAGCAGCGGGCCTTGCCCTCTACTGTTAAGGTCCAGGTGCCCAGACTGAACTTCTTCCTGGCTTCAGGCATCTCTGCAGGAACACTTCTTTCTTGTTCACCACCTATTACACACTGCAGTCATTTCTGCTCCATGCCTGCGATTAAATTCTCCATAGTGGTGAAAATAGAGGATGGGCTTGTAGAAACAGCAGAAGGAAACCAGAAACACTTTTCTGTGTGAAGTCTTTTGGGATATGTCACATCATCCTAATAAAGTCTACCAAGCCAGGGCTCCCTGGTGGCCAGGGATTTGTCCCAATGCAACATGACATCCTGGCATGGATCCTGTTCCATTTCCACCTGCATCCACAGATGACATCCTTCTCCTTCCCTCTGTCCCCTATTCAAGGGTCACCAGACTCCGAGCTCAGGCTTCTCAAGACAATGTTAGGAAAATCATCTGAATGCTGAGAGTGGTGGCTGGCTGCCCTGGAAGACTGGTGTGTTAGACCAGCTCAGTGTCATTTGGCAACATAATGAGGTCTCCTCAGAAAGGTAGTTTCAAAATAGATTACCTGGCCTCACAGACAAGATGCCTCTGGCCACAAACTAATCCTGCTTAGGGGAAATCTGGGCACAACCGCAGTCCACAGGGGTATTTCTACTTAAAACTACGGTAAAACTTGGTCTGAGTTGTTGTCTTTTACACCTTTTCTAGATACCAGCTTGCTAATTGCTTTCTGTTTATAGAGGGCTCTAAAATATGTAGAAAACAAATGGAATGACAAACTTTTCATATCCTCCTTGCAGAGGCGTCCAGCTGTCAGATGCAGAGTAGCCACTGCCTGCGCTTGGTGATGCTTGGTGACAGCTCTCTGTGCACGTTGCTCTCAGAGACGCTGTGTCCAGCTTGATAGATCAGACCACACACAAATGAATGAAAGACAAGGTTTCAGAAGAAGGACGACAAGTACCCCCTGGACATTTGCCGAGAACCTGTGTTACACCCAATCCTTTAGCACGCAAAAGAGATATAGTTTATCATAATTTTAGTTTTTCTTAAAAATAAGGATTTGGAGCCTCCTCTTTTATTCCCTAATAATACATTACCTGTAGGTATAGGCATTTGCAGACAATAATAGTCTTTCTAATTTTCTATTGCAATGCAATAGAATAATATAAAGGTTTAGCTAGAAGGAGAGTTTGACTTCGCAGTCTAAAAGCTGTCACCATGAAAATAAAAAGGAATCCAGCAAACGGCACAGCTGAACAAACCCACGCTGCCCCAGTTGCAGCAGGGTGAATCTCTGCACCATGACAGCACTTGGGCACCAGCACTGGTGTGCGGGAAGCTGCCGACAGCAGCCACGATGAGCCCAGAGGCATTATCAAAGCTCTCTGCTAGTCTTGGATAAGCATGTCCTGCAAATGCAGGAAGCAAGAATCCAGTTTTGTTCCCTCCTCACATGATTTAAGAGAGTCAGTGGTATTTCAGCATGTATAAAAAGTAACATTGTTTTTAATTATTTAAAAAAAAAAAGATAAGGTATATAATAATATGAAGCTCATTCTGTATTATTACCTACATATTTCTGGAAGTCATTGGTTGGATCGAGGACTGCAGACAGCTTTGAGAACCCTGGATGAAGGATAACATATGCAGAGAATTGGGTCTGGCAGCCAAAAGCACTCAGTGGGGACACTGACATTTCCTACGTGATGAAGACACGCGTTTCCAAAGTGGGGATCTCCCGGATGTAGAGGTCTCCTCTAAAACAGTCAGAAAACTCCCCCTCCTATCTTCCCACCTCACCTCGACCAGGTAATGTGGGCACCAGCAGTGCTTTTGTTGTTACTAGGGCAGCTAAGCCCTTTCTCCTTCTTCAGGATCTCTCCTTTGCTGGACATGGCATCCAGCCTGGGGAGGCCCTCTCTCTGTAGGCACAGAGGCGATGGCCGCTGGAAATTCCCATCCCAGCTCCTGGCCCAACTCCAGAGACCCATGTGGAGTCACATCCTCCCTGCGGGTTGTGAGCCAGCACTACCTTCCAACCGTACATTATCACCATGGAGTTTCCTTCCTCCCTGCGCTGAAGGGAGGAAGCACAGCTCACGAAGCACGCAGGCATCCAGCTACGCTAAGATGAAAGTATCCTCAGCCGTTTCCTCCTTGGTAAGCTGGCCCAAGAATTAGCCCACTTCTTCCCGTGGCTCTTTGTCACATCTCTTCATGGCGTCACTTACAGGAACAGGCCCAAACTTTCCCCGTTTGCAAAATGGGATTAAATCATAGTTTCCTCATGTTACGCATCAATTTACTAAGCCGTAAGCATTTGACTTGCAGCAAAGCCAATAATAATTAAAGCTGACGAAGTGCTTTGGTGAAGTGGGCATGGCTGAGGTGTGGTAACCCAGTAGGAAGAGTTTCTAATGGCAGGGTTCAGCTGTGGAGAGCTCTCCACCACTCTCCAGGCCCTCAGCCCAGTCTCCCACAGCTGGAGGCACTTTGTTCCTCACCTTTCCAGGAGCCATAAGACATACAGTAAGGGATGGGCATGAAGCTGAGAGTAGCGAAGGGTTCACAAAAAATCTTAGTGATGCCCTGCAGCTTCACCAGAAGAGGCAGCTTAGTGGGGTTTGGGAGAGGCTGGTTTTGGGAGCGTTTCACAGGCTCCTGAGGGAGGTGGGGCAGGTTTCACTCCCCAGGCAGCTCAGTGACAGAAAGGCAGGAGGGAGAGGATTATCGAGACCTTCTGGAAAGAGGCAGGAAGGAAGTGGGAGCACAACTTCCTACTCAGGACAGGGAGACTTAACCCCTGCTCAATTTCCCTGTGACTCAGACAGTATTTCTTAAAGCAGCCCTCCTTCCAATGACTAAAAAATAGCAACTGCTGAAACAGAGGAGACTGCTGACTAATGCTGTACTAGAGGATACATCTTTCTCTTGAGAATAAGTTGGTACAAGCACCAGTTTTTGGATGAGCTAGCCAGGACTTCCAGGGTTACCCTGTGACAGCTGACCTACAGTGCAGACTGGTTTTAGATGACTAAAACTGTTTTACAACTGTATTACAATCTACATAAATGTCATTTTGAAGGGATCTACATTTTCAGCAGCAAAAATTTTTGGATGAAGAGCATGAAAACTACCATCAGAGACCACAAGCCTTCCCTGAATCAACTCCTCTTGAACACGAACAAATCGCTTGGAAAAACATTCCATCCCAATGCTAAGTGCCTAGTGATCACAACTTCTGGCAAGCTGTGGCAATGAAAAATCTGGGCTTTGTTTCCAGGCTGAATTTGTTGAGATGGAACTTACCCCCCAATTTGCTGTTACTTTGCTCTTGCCTGCCAGACTGAGGACCCCTGCAATGGCATGTTTCTGATGGGAGTACCTGTAGATAGAGAAAACTGGATTTAACCAGAGGGACAGAGCTCCCAGAAGCTCCCACAGCCAGGCAGGACTTTCAGTGTGTTTGCCAAGCAGACATTTCACATTCTGCCCATCCTACTGACCACTCTTAGCTGTGCCATATCAGGGAAGCAGATGTCCTCCTTCTTAACCAGGATCCAGCTTTTGTATCGCTTTCAAAAGTGATCAACGCAGGATTCGTGCTGTTGCCCTTCAGAACCTTGAAAAAAAGCCATTAGAGATGTGGGATCAAGGAACAGCCACTTTAGGCAGGTGCAAACCCACCAGAAAAAAAGGTACACACTTAGACAAGCACACACACACAGAGCATGAGCCACAGTTAATGCAGGAGAAGAGGCAAGATTAACACCACACTTCCCCCAGGACCCCACTGGAAACCAGTATGCCAAAACGATTCTCCAGTTATGGTTACACAGGAGCTCTGGCAGTGAGTCACTTTCTGAGCCACCAAACACACTCCACTTTGAATTATGTATTGCTCTGGGTTTTTTAATCAAAACCCAAAGAAATGCCTGGATGAAAACTAAATTTAAACACGTATTTTTTTTTTTATCTTTACACATCAAATTTATAATCTCAACAAAGAAGAGATCCCCATTTAGTTTGACAATGATGATTAGAATTAATTAGTCCCCTTCCCCTTAATTTTTTAATAAAGAATCCCATTCAGCTATTCCATTATTTTGCCTGGACTCAAAGATCATGAATGGACATCTCATTTTTATTTTTTAAATATTAGTAAAACCATCATCTTTCTTTCACTTTTCTGGCATTTCCCTAGTGCTTCTAGTTACACTGCAAATCAACGTCTTCAGCTGTTTCTGCTCAAAAGCCATTTGAGTGACTTTTGGACAAAAAAAGTTCCTCGTTGTCGAATTTGCATCTTCTTCTAGCTTTTTCTACAGTCCTTGGCCTGACTGAGAACTCTGTTGACTATTGGGCCAGTATCACTGATATAACTAGTTTTGTCCTGAAATATGTTTAACAACATAGAAGCACCTTACTTTTCTTTACTTTGCTCTTACAGAATTGTAGAATCATTTAGGTTGGAGAAGACCTTTAAGATCATCGAGTCAAACCATTAACCTAACACTAAACCATGTCCTTTAGCACCACGTCTATCCCTCTTTTAAATACCTCCAGGGATGATGATTCAACCGCTTCCCTGGACAGCCTGTTCCAATGTTTGATAACCCTTTCAGTGAAGAAATTTTTTCTAATATCCAATCTAAACCTCCCCTGGTATAATTTGAGGCCACTTCCTCTTGTCCTATCATCTGTGACTTGGGAGAAGGGGCTGACCACACCTCGCAACAACCTCCTTTTGGGTAGTTGTAGGGAGCGATATGGTCTCTCCTCAGCCTCCTTTTCTCCAGACTAATAGAATAATAGAATTATTGTTCAGACTGGTTTCTCTCTTTTGAATTTACCTATTTTCCACCATTCTGCTGTTACAGGATGCATCTATTCACCATGTTTCAGCTGTTGGAGAAGACTCCAGGTGCCATCTGAGCATTGCAAAGCTGTCCCTTCCCCGGGAGTACCCATCCAGCACCTCAGAGGAGGTCAACAGATAAGGGAGATGATCATCCTGGGGTCATGCCAGGAAAGGGAGAAGCCCAGGATAAGAAAGCATCAGGCTGACTCAGCATCCCTCTGTCGCAAAACACACTTGTGGTTAAAAAGAAGCAGATCTCCCTGGGGAGAGCAAATTAGCAACCAGTATCTGACACTGTTTGTCTTTCTTCTGATAGATGAGCCGTTTTTTCCCTCTCTTTCAGAGTAATACTTGGCTGTATATTCCTTTTAATGAGCTTTTGGACCAAAGCCCAAAATGGATCAATGCCATTGGAGGGAGGGGCGGGGGGACACACGATCAAAACCTTTGCCTTTTTTTTCTCTTTTTCTTTACAAACAGAAGCTGCGGCTTTCATTATTGAGGTTAACGTAGATAAAGGGGCTGGGTGCCTTGCTTCTGGAGTGAAGGGTGACCTGTCTGCCAGGTTGCCTGTGGTGGACATCAAGCAGGAGGCTGCTGCCACCTCCCCACTGGGAGAGCCCTCTGGAGCGGCGCAGAGAAAGGGCGGCCGTGCCGATGGGCAGCGCTTGCCTTTCTGAGCAAGTGCATCCCCGCCTGAACAAACACAGCGGCTCCCGGGGGAAAAACAGGAAGAAGATTAATGGATGATTTCCTACTTCTTCTGTGACACACGGGCCCTAGTCTCGAGGTGGTGAGGAATCACAGCTGTCAGGAGAGACAGGAGCAAGGCAGGGCGGGCAGGAGATCATGTCATGTCTCCATTCTTCCTTCCCCGTGTCCCTGAAGTGTGATTAGCAAGAGTCCACCGCTCTCAGCAGACAGCTTTGAGATCGTGTGGTGGGAAGCACCCCCATCGCCAGGAGCTGTTGCTACTCTGACAGCCCAGTAATGAGCACAGGCCTAAAAAGGGGAAATAAATAGTCCTGTGTGGTTATGGCCATCAGGGCTTAGCTGCACTTTTTGCTAATTTTTCCCCTTTTCCAATAGAAAGCTTTGCCAGGAGTCTGGAAAGTTGCACTTGCCTATGAGTGCCTGCCATAAAAGGGAGCGGAGTACAATTAGGATGCTGATGAGACTGGGAAAGGAGAGGAGAAATGCAAAATGCATCATCCAGCAGAAGCAGAAACAGCAACAGCTGTAAAGAGCCTGCAGAGACCTCTTGCCCCACTGCCCAGAGACTTGTGACTGCTGAAGAGTCGGGGACAGCGTGAGGCCCATGGTGATGGGCCAGGGGAGAGGCACAGCCCCCCTGGCTTGGCAGAGATGGGGGGATGCCCAGGGGCTCTCCAGCTGAACCACTGGGGCTCTGCTGGTTGCGCTGCACCAGCACAGGGGGCAACTGGGGATGGGTTTGGGGAAACCTGCAAACTCATGGTGGCTTTCAGCGGTTTTTTGCTCGCTGTCAATATTTCTTCTGCTCTCTGAATGTCTCCCTGACACAGGGTGCTGGTGGCACTCTGAGCAGCTTGCTGAGGGCCATCCCGCTGGTATGATGTGGGCTCTTATTTCCAGGAGACCTCTCAGAAGAGGCGGTTGCCCTTCACTGAGTACATTGTGTGTATGAGGCTCCGAGTGTGACTGAGCAAGAACAGCCCGTGGCCGCTGGCAGGCCCTCAGCATGCTGCCCGGCTCGTCGCAGGCTTGCGACACCTCTGTTACACAGGACCTGCTGGTGGCATACTCCAGATGGCAACTCAGGACAAGGGGATTAGCTGCACGGAGCACACTCCTACAGAAAATCAAAACGCTGCCAGGCTTATTTGTCGGTGATTGTGTGCAGAGCTCTGGAACACACACACTTTGTTCTCCTCATTTCCTACCTTTGAAATGTCTCTTCCCAGCAGAAGACAACCACCATCCTTGTTTGGTTTTCGGGGCTTCTGTTGGAGGGGACAGGGAGCTGCACAGCCTCATATACATAGTTCTCTTCCTCCTCATTTAGTTTTCTTCTTCCTAGGGTAAAATAAGAACCAATTGAGCTGGAAGCACAGAGCTGCTTCTTATTTGCAAATCTCCTCCCTCTACCCCAAAATATGGCAATTTAAGGGATTAAAAAAAAACCGTTAAAACCTTTCATCTATCCTCTTCAAATATTAGTGATGCTGAGCATCTAAATACAAAAGAAACATAATGAGGTTCCATAAGATTCAGATTGTGAAACACACCCAGGAGAAAGCCAGAGCGCGCTAATGGGCATTCCCCGGAGTTTCTGACTCATGGATGTGTTCGGTACTATTTCTGCAGGGCAAACAGCAAGGGGAGGAAGGCAGCCACTAGCAGAGGTGTCTGCAAGCTGACTGCAGAAGTCAGCAGTGCCAGAAGACCGGAGAGCAGCTAATGAAGCATCTCATTTCAGAAATGACAAGGGGAGACTCCAGGGAAGTGCAGTAGTGACCTACATAGAGCAGAAGGATACAACAGAAAGGCCTGGAGAGGTGAGGACAGGCAGGAGGAGGAACTATCAGGGCAACACAAGGAGACTCTATCTGTATAAAATAGGATGTAATTAAACAAAAGAAAGCATCTTTTCAACTGTGAGATAAACAGGCAAGATGCACTCTGAGCTGTGCTAATAGCTGATGCTTTGGTTCTTTCATGTAAAAAAAAATAAATTAATAAAATTGGATCTATATTGGGAATTCAGGTCAACCACAATGAAAAAACACAGGCATTTTGTGCAAACCAAAATGTGGGGAAAATTATTTATCAATGCAAAGAAACACAAGAATGACCCAGAATGGGCTTTTTGAGCCTTCAAAACAGTAAGGAAAATTTCTAAATAAAGTATGGCTTCAAATGAAAAGAATATTTGAAAGCATCCCAGCAAAATACTTTTATGTTTTAAAAGTCTTTTCCAGGGTTCCTTCCCACTGAAGAAATTTAGTAAAATTGAGATTCATTTACAGAATATGCTGCTTTACCTTACCCTACATATTCCAAGGGAAATAAAAAAGAAAAAAATGAATTCAGCTACAGCCAGCAGCTGTTTCTAGAGTTGACATTGCCTATTGCAGCTCCAGAGCAAAACAAAAGTATCTTGTCTTTATTGAGTTAATTACTGGGGGGAGGCAGAATCACCTATTTCTCAGCAAAGCCCACATCTGAAGATGTGATATTGTTTCCTGAGGGACACAGAAAAGCAGAGAGAGATCTCTTTGGGGTGGACTAAGCACTATCCCCCTGTCAGTATGACCACTGGCCCAGCTTTCAGAGGTGGTTGAAGCTGATAAAAGGGAGCAAGGAAGTTAAGGTGGGAGCAAGAACTTCTCTTCCACTATGAAATGGCAAGTCCTAAAAAAGGGGAAGCCACAGACGGTAGTCTTAAATTACGATGGCGAGCTTTGCTGGAGAGTGTCTCTGGTCCCCTTAGATGGAGCCTGTCTACAGCTGATTCACAGAAGGTCACGTCTGCCAGTCCTGCCCGACTCCTGAGCCTACTCATCTCGTCAGCGCGGCTGACAAGGGTGAATGAGCTGGAGCTGGTTGAAAGCATTTGATATGGCTCTAGACAGGCAGACTGATTTGCAAACTCAAAGCGCAGGAGAGACTGAGAGCTATTGCAACGGATTACAAATTAGCTTGGAAATGCAGACGTGAAGCATGAGGAAGGAACATGGCTGGAGCTGGGTGGGTGAGTATCCTGACGAGCTTTCCAAACCTCCCTGCCCCTGTCAGCATCTGTTCCATTAATAATTTGCTCTGTCAATTGATACCATTTTGCAAACCCAAGTAACTCTGCACACTCAGCAATGAGGTATTCCTGCAGCTCCCAGCATATGCACACACACATACCTTTGAGGTGGGACCGTACACCAAATTTGATTTAGAATGTAAGTGTTGTGGCCACGCTGGGGCACGGCAGCTCCATCGGGAATGCCCACGGGAGCCCAGCACTAGCCCTGGCAAGCCCTGTGACTTGTTTCTCACTCTGGCAACCTACTGCCCATACTGCAAGTGTCCCCTGGACCCAGATTACCTCATCAGCTCACTGCCAGCAGAGCTGGGTGACAGCAAGCCCAGCTGAGCACTCAGTGGGATCTTCCACGCTCCTAAGCAAGAGGGCAGGATCCAGCCTCCCTAAAAAGTTACAGCTGCAGCTCCTAAAAAAGACTGTGGGCCTTGATCCTACCAGCCTGGTTCAGCCTTATTTTAATTGTGTTCCCCCTTCTTGCTGCTGTGGACCCTGTGGCTTCCTGCTTGCTTCTTTCCTGGCAAAGGGACACAGAATTGGTCTTGGACAGGAGCCCCAGAAAAGCTCCATCTGCCCTTTGCCTAGCTCTTCTCCCCTTTCTTGCCCACCTCCCCTTTTGTCCTACCTTTCCCTTTGCCAGGCAGGTCTCTCCTTTCTGAAAACCATATTTATTTGGCATGAATGGAGCTGGGGAAAGCAGAGGACTGGGAGAGGTGCTCAATCAGAGGTCCCAACTGTTGAAAAAACCAATAAAGGGAGATTTGATTTTTAGCAGTCTGGAAACTGGAAAAATCTCTGTTGCTGGGTAGGTCACCAGTAACTGGGAAGCCAGGAAAATCTTTTCACTAGTTAGAAATCCCTGTATGATTTGTATGATTACAAAACACATCAGTGTAGAGAAGTCATACTGAAACGTGAGCCATGTGGTTCAGCTGTGGCCCTGCGCAGAAATCACAGCAAGACCATCTACCGCTTACAGTCTCCAGCAGTTGTCAGGAGAGGATGCTCAGGAAAGAGCAAAGTGAGGTGTGGACAGAGCAATCCCTCTGCGGCAAACAGCCTCCCAGTTCCAGTGATGAGCAGTTTGGGAACTTTCTGAGCTGGAGGCTGCTGCCAGGCTTTGATATCTGATAGGCTCTGACAGACCTGCCCTTCCTGAAGTTCTCTAATCACTTTCTGAACTTTTGCCCTCCACAACAGCTTATAGCAACGAGTCTCATGGTTTTAGTATTGGAACTATTGTGTGGTGATGGACTGTGTGGGGAAAAGAGATTTCATTTTGTTTGTTTTATGTCTGCCAATGGATAACATAATTAGTTAACTCCTATAGCTAGGGCTAGAGAATAATCATTTCCTACTCCCTTTCTCCACAACATCTATGATAATATCAGCTCTATCAACTCCACCCCAGTCATCTCTCTTTGAAAACAAAGAACAGGAGGCTGTTTGATTCTCCCTGCAGAGAGCTGTTCCCCATGTACGATCACCCCAGTTGCTCTTGTATAGTGTGTCTCTGAGTCCCACTATTCCCCCTGGGGGGTTGCATGACCACAGCTGCAAGCAGATGTTAATCCAGATGCCAGCAACCTATGGATTTCTGCAAGGGTGCATTAGTGTTTTGTTCCTAGGTCCTGCTCTACATACATTATGTGTATTTTTGACAGCTACTGAGCTGTGGTTTTCAGAAAAATATCCACTGTGTCCCAAAGATCTCTTTCCTGAGTTGTGTTTGTTAATCTAAAGGTCATCACTGTCCATGTAAGGCTAAGATTATTTTTACAGGATACCATCCTCTCAAACCAGCTGATGTTAATCTCCTTTACCATGCAAGGTAAATGTTCCTGTTGACAAGCTGACGTGAAAAATTGATTCTTAAAATTGTAATAGCTACAAAATTTAGTATGAAATCTCTCTTTGGCATTATAATGGTGTTCTTAAGCAGAACATGGTAAATCTTGGGAGAAAACTCTTTCTTTAACCTTCTCTTTTATGGGAATTTCTAATACATCCAACTCCTTTCTCTTCCATCAGCTCCATATCAAAATGCAGCTTAGGTTGATGGCTGAAAGTCATCACTGATGGTTGTGAAATCAGTTGCTATTTTTAGTCCATTTCAAAACTCCCATTAGTCCAGCTGAGGCACGTGCTGAAATCCTCAAAAAGACAAGAATTGAATCAGCAGAGAAAGGAAATTGTTCCTGCTACCCTAAGGTTAAATCTCTGAATAAAGGAACATTGAGGGTGGGAGACTGTATACGTGCTACATCTGCTGTCTTTGTCTCTGTGGATACAAAGGTAACACCATCTAGTTGCTGCAGACTTTTCCACAAACTTACTATTCACCAAAAGCCATGGAGAGTAGAGCTGAGGTCCCCGAGTGTCCCACAAATGCTCCTAGACCCCAGCAACCCATTTTTCATCAAAGCTATGGGCTGGTTCAGACATTATGTTTTTTCTTCGAAAAATCAAGCCATCATCTTCCTAGGTATTAATACTAAGCTCACATTTTCCTCTCAGCTTCTATCCCAGCAGGAATAACATAATCTTCATTGGCTTGCAAATTGCAGACAGCTCCTCTACACCTACTCTAGCTTCTCAACTCTGTTTTTCATACTGAAACTCTTCTGGAGAAGGGACAGGGGGGTTTGTTTCCCCAGAAGAAAAATTAAAAAAAATATATGTTTGCATAATAAAACTGGTGCCTGTTGCATGGCAGTTTAAACAAAAGAACCCTGCTGTGGACATTTTCTTCTGTAGTGCAGAGCAGCTTGCAAAGCTGTGTAATGTGTCTTGACAGCAGTACAAATCACTAAAGGTCAAGGGCTTGGGGATTAACCACGTCCCCATACAATAGGCTGATACAGAAAGGGCAGGACCATGAGGGTTCAGCTTTAGAATGAAAGGTTTTGAATAGAGCTGATGAAAATGGATTTGTGGAAAGGGGGCCAATACGAGCTCACACCCTTCCAGCACTCAGCCAGGCTAAAAGAGCACAGTGCAGAGGCAAATAGAGTGCTCTTCCCATTCTTTTTTAACTCAATCAACATCTGGTTATGGGAACCCTACTCCAGGGATACCTTTTGCCTTTCTCCTCAAATTTACTTTAGCTGCAGATGCTCCATTCAGCTACAGATTTCAAGAGATCTTTGTCATTTCTAAAGTCTAGACCAGGTTAAGAGATGGGAGGTCCCACTCAAAACCAGTGTTCATCCATAGCAACAGGCAATCTACTCGATTCATCTCTGTCCTTATATAAAGTGTAAATAAAGAATGATTCCCCTCCCTCAGAAATACTGCTAGGCTTAATTCTTGCAGAATTTCTTGCAATTACAGCATTATAATGTTCAAAGTGTTATAAACTAAATGCCTGGGGCTCACAATTAAGGTCTGTTTCTGGCAGGCTATTGAAAATGACTGCCGAAGGGATAGTCTTGCCAGTGGAAATCACCATGGTTTGGCTGGACTGAGGTAGATGACGTGGCATGTGAAATGCTACCAACTTAAATACTAATCACTGGTGGATGTTTTCAATTCATTCCCATTAAGTCTGTTCTTTAAGTAAAAAGCTGGATCACAGCTTGGGAAGGTGATGGTTTTTAAAAAAAAAAAAAAACAAAACCAAAAAAAACCCAACAAAAACTATCACAGAATCCCAGAATGGTTGAGGTTGGAAGGTACCTCTCGAGATCATCAAGTCCAACTGCCCTGCTCAAGCTGGCTCAGCTAATGCAGGTTGTTCAGGACCATGTCCAGTTGGGGTTTGAATATCTCCACAGATGGAGGATTAAAAACTTCTCTGAACAACTTGCACCAGTGTTTGACCACCCTCACAGTAAAAAACTGTTTTCTTGTATTCAGAACACCTCATTTGTGCTCTTTGGTTCTTGTCTTGTCAGTCTGACTCCCTTGCCTTCATTCCCTTTCATCACGTATCTATACAAGCTGATAGGATTCCCTGCAAGCCTTTTCCAGGCTAAACATGAGTTTAACAAAGTCTTTGGATTTTAAAATCTGACTTAAAAGTATTAAGTCACTCCTTTAAGGTAAGCTGTGGGACTGGAAAACTCGTGGCTTCAGATATTTGTTCCCTTGAGAAGAGAGGTATATGAAGTATTGCCTACACAGTCACATTAACACTTATGAGGGTTTTGAAAGAGAGAGGTTTTGGTTCTTTTACTTCAACTTTGTGATTATGGAATGTGTCAACTGCATTGTCCAAGTTTTCTGTGGCATGCATGCAGAGCAGACACAAAACACCTCAGTTCAAACCTTTCCTCTTCAACGTGAGGAGAAAACATCAGAGATTGTTTCCTGAGATCAACTGAGAGGATTCTGCACCAGAAAAGCCTATTGAAATTACTTTTCCCCCTCCCATCAATAGAAGTATTTTTCCCTGGAATCAGCGACGATGACATTATTGAGCATCAGCGGAGCGTGGAAAGGACAATGAAGCTTTCAGAGGACACTCTTCTTTTAGCTGTACTCACTGGGTAATGAATAAGTTAGCGTTCTTTGCCAAAGGGCAGAGCATTTTTTGCAGCTCTGATTTCAGTAATTCTGCTATGATACTTGTGCTCATTTTTCAAAAAAAGCAAGACAAGTAAAAATACTATAGGCTACATAAGCCTGATGAGCGCATTGACAGGAAAGATGTCACTGAATGCCACTATTTATTAGTAGCACAGCTCCATGAAAGAATTATTGTGTAGGATTTTTGTTCACTAATTATGTGCTAAATTACATTAAATTATCACAGTAGTGCCTCATAATTACAGTTATTATGACAAACATCAAACAAATGAGTAAAGGAGTGACCTCTTTCATTTGAAAATAAGCAACATAAGTCTCTTACCAATGCCAGCTTTCTGAATATGCAGCATTAGTGTCAATTTTCATTTGTGGTTTGTAATTGGAAGGACTTCTTCAATTAGCTTTTTTAAAACCCACTGCTTAGGGAAGGTCTCCCCTGTTTAGCTTAGACAGGAGTGCATAAAACCATTCCCACTGGCTGTCAGTCATTTCTCTCTCCGCCTTCCAGGTGGCTTCCCCTTGCCTACATAGCCCATGGTGCAGCATTCCACGAACCTCCTGGAGACATGTCTCAGAATTTGTATTTTAAAAGCCAGATTAAAGTTTAATATTAAACATATTAAAAATATTTATACTTGATGCTAAATATAAACCCAATATTAAATTATGTCCAAAATGTAAAGCTAGCACCATTCTGGATTTTTTATTAAATTAATGGTTTACCTGGGATGCCAATAACTAACTACTACAAAACCAGATTAGAATTAAAATTCAGTTTGCCTACAGTGCATTTCTCACATCTTCACCTTTACCCAAAATGTCTGATGCATGAGTTTGTCCAATTTAGGGTGTTGATTTAAATGGACTGAAAATATAATCTATTGTGGTCAGTTTTATGTACTTCTGTTCCTCCAAAACCTGTCAACAAGCGTCTCCCATTCCGTACCTCATCCACAGAAGAGTTAACAAGTCATATAACAACTCTTTAGCAAATCAAGGAGGAACCAGTCATCATCTCTAGGCAGCTTCTAACATGGGCCTGCTGGACACACACACAAAGCACGTTATGCATCCATTCTATTCAATGACCATTAGGAACACAATGCATAGTTTACTGGCAGATTTGTTTTAGCAAATTGTGAAATTCCAGTGAATGTGTATTGTTCTTACTGCTAAGATAAGGTTAGGTCACATGGCAGCTACCAACACTAACAAATAGCATGAC
The DNA here is from genome assembly GCA_033628505.1 of Tringa tobata. Lineage (NCBI taxonomy): Eukaryota > Metazoa > Chordata > Aves > Charadriiformes > Scolopacidae > Tringa > Tringa tobata. The sequence goes on along the minus strand of JAHREE010000173.1, from coordinate 5,657,490 downwards.
CATATATGCCTGAGACACACGGATATTCAAGTACTCATTATTCCAAACACCCAAACACATACACTGAAATGGCAGTTCTTTATACATTCATATAGTGCAGGCATAGAAATGCTGTTATTTGATTGACCAGTCATCATTAACAAGCAATTCGAACAGCAGTTGTCCGGACAGTGATTACTGGTTGACTAAGGAGCTAACCTGGAAGAAACTGACTCAGCACAAGAAAAAAAAAAAAAAAAAAAAAAGATGAGCTAAACACATCAGTTGACATTTCTGAGGGAAGATTTTGCAGAAAGAATCAACTAGATAAAAATCTAGCCAGATTGAACGATAGGCTCAGAAATAATATATACCATACATGGCAGGGCTATTTTGTGTATTAGCTGGGGATTTTTTTGAGAATCAAAAATGGGATGTCGTGTTATGGCTACTTTGGGACCTTGAAATCCATTAACCAAAACCTTTCAGCAAATATCCTATGGCCTATACTCATCTAATTCCAACTATTTATGTTCCTTAACAAAATTTTAATACAGGAATATCTCAGTTACAGGGCAGCTTTTATCTCAGTGCTTTATAATTGATATGCACATAGGTGTGATTTCATCCATTCTTAAAATACAGCTGCATTTTAGCTGAGTATATTGGCTATTCAGACAGTGCAAATGTTTGAGGCTGTGAAGCAAGGCTGGCATTTAACAGTATACGTTGGAATTTGATGAAGATTTGAAGGCTAAGGGTACATTATAGAGAGCTTAAATAGAAAACCAGCTGCCAATACTGTTAGAGAAGAATGACTGTGCTTGCATTTTATTTTTTATCTACTTCATTACTTGTCAAAAATACAGCAACTCTTGAATGGTACTGCCCCTTAAAAGCATGTTGAATCAAATCAAAGGAAAGAAGATCCAATACTGTTTCTGTCAGTGCCTAATTTACCCATTCCTGACTCATTTAGCTACAGATCTGGCTAATTTTGCTTAATCCATCAAGATTGGAGCCTTAATCCAGTGGCTCCAATCCATTTTGATCTATTATTAACAGAAAGGAGAAACCTCCTTCTTCCCTGTCCGCTTCCCCTGTACAATATTAAAGGTATCCGGTGGTAACATTCTTCAAGTCACAAGTATCTGTGATACTCTGCAGAAAGATCTGTCTGAAACAGAATGAATATGGAGTGACTTAGAACGACTATAGATACGGAATAGCCAGGGTAGGTGGTACAGTTCCTAGGAGAATGCAGCATGGAAGTTTTAGTATCTACTGTTTATCAGTCTGTCTGAGCTATTTATTTAGCTGTACGTTTTATCATTCTCACAATCCCAGTTGGTGCATGTTAAAAATACATCCCTAGGGGATTAAGGTATTTTGTCCTTTTATAGGACTGAAAGGGTATTAAACTTGTAAATAACAGCAAAATCCAACAGCATGCTTTGCTTGTGTGCTGTAAGGTAGTATATATAATACTCCTCATATACATGCATGTAGTTTTTCAGCTTGCTTATCTTACGGGTAGCGCCTCGCTGCACTGAACTTGGCACATCAAACCATTTCTCCTTCCAGAGATAGTCACTGTAATTTCCCACTCAGAATAAGTAATACATTTAAGGAGATATTATTCTTGTAATAAAAGATGCTACTGAAAACACACCTGGTATGCCATTATCATAATCACAATGATATGACCCAGTCACAACCCCCCCTAAACTCAATCCGACTCATCACTTTCTTAATTGGTTTCATCTACGGCAGGGCTATTATCAACAACTTTCTATGAAGCATGGGTCAGAGTTACCATGTCACTCAACACTGTATTGCTATGTTATCCTGATGTAAAAATGAATAGGGTTATCCTCCATAGCCTCATTGCTCTACCTGCTTATTTTCAGGTCATAATCAGATTACTCCAACACATATATATACACAACTTCTTCCAGACTGGAGGCCCAGGTAGCTATTCTGCTAACAGTCACCTGGAATAGCTATATAGAGCCTATTCTCAAACATTTATAATTTGCACTTCCTGGTTAGTAGAATTTTAAAAATAGCCCCCCAAATCTATCATTGGTCAGCTTGCTGCTGTCTACAACAATTTATTTGCTCACTTTTAGGAAAGGAGGAGCTCCAAAAACCTTTAGAGAGGTACTTTTTCTAGATCCTCTGGTGTTTTTACTGATAATCAGTCTCAGTCCAGCCTGCTTATTATCAGATTTTTTTCTAAATTCTTCCTTTCAGCACCCATACATTGGTCACAGAAAAGGATCGCATGCACTGCATTAATCCACATGTTGTAATATTGTCAAATAACTATTTGCTAAGAATGACCCATCACCGGTCTTATAAAGGAAGTGATTTATTGCTTGAAACATGGCCACGAATGTATTTTTTTTTATAATACATTCTGCAAAGCTCCCCAAATTCTTGTGCAGCAGTAGCAACCCCATGAAGTGATTTAGGAGGCTGTGTGGTCTCTGAATGCGTTTGGTGGCAAAGCAACAGCCTCCAAAGGGCTAAAACCTGAAAGTACTGCAAAGCAGGTTTGTTAATGTTGAGGTCTGACTGTTCTTGGGTTACTGCTCAAGCCCAGAGGAGGTTCACTGTGGGGCAGAGCTGAAGTGTGCCACGGAGAGGGACAGGGGAAACTCACCAGTGTCTTTCTGCCCTATCACAGTCCCCTTTCTGTCATTTCCTACCTTTCAGATGAATTCCCTGCTACTCTTTCCTAGCCATTATCCCAATCAGCAGATATTCTAGGATAACAGAACTCATTACAACTTATTGGAGAAAGACAGACTTCTACATAAAAAAAATCCCAACAGACAAAACCAAACCAAACAAACGAACAAGAAAAAAAACTTGAGAACTTGACTCTTGGATAAATTTTAATTTCCAGTTCCCTGGTAAAAGTCCAAAGTAGGTTGAAAGGAACCTCCCTACCCACAAATAAGTGGTAGGTGAATGCCACAGTAATGGATGTATTTAAGGTTTGAATACCATCTGTTCTGGAACATCCCTATCTACAGCGAAATACACAGAGAATTGCTATCGCAGTTTAGGGTAGGGAATTAAAGAAAATACAGCTTTCTTCCAGCTAAAACTGCTAAGAAGGGTAGGCAGGAAAACCAAAATAAAATGACTCTTCAAATTGTCCAGGACACCAGGCCTATTCATTTTATAGCTGTGAACATGCAAATCCAGAACCTCAGCAAGTACAAGCAGACAGACCTCTATGTGTATGTGTTTGTGTCTTTGTGTGTGTGTGTGTGTGTGCACCATTTTAAATATCGCATCCCAAAGACAGCAGGCACCTACAGCACCAGACCCTATGAACACCATACACAACATTCATGTAAGGAAAACTCAAAAGCTCTACTGCTGAGGATTTAAACATTGCCCTCCCTTCTTCCAGCACTGTTCCCCCTCTGCCTTTCCTCTTGGATTTTCATTTATAATTGGGCAAACTGGAGGTTAAAATCTCGTACATGCTGCAGGAGAGATTTATGTTCCTTCCCTGCATGAGTGGCAGCAGGGGAGCCAAGAAGGGAACTGGCAGCTTGGCTGGCCATAAGCAGGACAGCTGGTGAATTCAGAGAATGGTGAACCCTCACTGAAGGCTTGGGAAGGGAGAGTTTTGCTTCAACAGGGGGAGATTTGGACTCATCTTGTGCAGCCTCCACCTCTTTCATTTCTTCTTACACAAATTCTTTCACTTTTGATCTTGCACAAAATGCCAGGGCAGCCATAGAGCAGTGTCCGAGGACAAAGAGGGACACCCAACCCTTGCAAATCCCAACTGGCCTGTGGAGGAAACGTGGGCTGTGGCACCAGGGAGAGGAGTCTACTTCTCATATATAAATATTTAGAATTTCTCACTAGTTCTTGCCTCTTCGTTCCACAGGTCTTTTCCTCCTGTGTTCTCACAGCTCATGCTTTCTCTGTTGGACCGATTCCAAAGGAGTGGCCTTTCTGCAGGTGCAGTGTTGTAACAGCTCTGAAATGTTAGTCACCATTTTATCAGAGTTAAAATGTTCTCAAGACAACCCTTTTAAAAGAACTGTCACTCAACACACTCTCTAGTAATTCTTTCTGTTGCAGCAAGTCAGAAGATTAGATAAAACCTTCCATTCATGTTACTCATCTCACCTTGTTCTGCACCCAGGACTGGAGTGGGTCTGAAGAAAGGTGTCCCAGTTGGAAGGTGTCTACATTGCAACAGTTCAGTAAATCTGTTCAACTTCCAGTAAAAAATGATTTTGTTTGTGGCTCCCCTACAACAATGAATAATGCTCAAAGCACTCTGCAGAGATTATTTGTAAAGTTTCAGTTCTGACTTAACTGATGCCATAGTAAATCAGGAATATCTCCATTAAGCTGATTTTATGTAAGATCTAGTTCAAATTTGCATGCGGTAGTGATGGGAGACTTATGAGTACTTAGATGGAGGAGTTAAGACACAATTACAACAAGCCCCATAGAAACAGTATAGTTCACTTATTGGAGATGCTGATGCCCACGTCATCTTGACTAAATTGAGTAGTCCATATTAGATTCTAGCCCCCCTGAAGTCTCTACAGATATTGCCATCAGCACAATCAACTCAGGATTGCACAGAATATATATTTATAGGGGCTGCTTGCTAAGAGAATTTGCACGTTTTAAATCTTTCTGCAGTGCTGAATAATTAATAGCCAGAAAAAGTTCAGTACTTCTTTCTATAAGGCGGCCAAGCCAGCAGCCTACTGGATTTGAAGATGCTGCTCAAACATTAATAATGTCCTGTTGCAACAGCATTCCCTGTACCTACAGAAGAGAAGTCCATGATCCATCTCTCTCCCTTGCCTCTGCAGCTTCTTTACCATGGAAAAAGAGTTTACACTTAATAATGCCACTAAAAATGGGAGTTGCAGATACCATATCTGTCTATACCAGAGGCAGCTGCTGCCAGAGTGGAAGACAGGAAAGAGGTGATGAGATCCCAAACTGCCCTGCAGAATATGGATGCCAAGAGGGAATTTTTCTCCAGGACAGTTCTTCAAAGAGGAAGGCATGGGAAATGAGAAAGGCGGTGAAGAGCAACATGAGACAGACAAGACAAAACACAATTTGAGCCAAATCTCCAGTAAATACTTCACATCTATAACTGCTGCTTATGTATATTCACTTTCCCTACCATTGACAAACCGTGTGAGGGAGAGGAGAGCCAACCTGCAAATAAAAGTCCCAATTCAGATGAGCTTCCTCTTCTGAAAGTGAGTAGGGAACCCTTCCTTCGATGAGAAATCTTCTGTAATCAGCCCCTCTCATTTAGGCCATTGACAGCTAGCTTAGATCCTTCAGGTTCAGAATTCACATCTAAAGCTTCGTATTGCTCTCTAAAGTTAAACACACACTGAAAACACAGTAAAAGCTCCAGTAAAAGAGTAAAAATCATAGAATTGCCTAGGTTGGAAGGGACCTTTCAGATCATCTAGTCCAACCATCAACCTCATACTGACAAAAACCATCACTAAACCATATATCTAAGCACTATGTCTACCTGTCTTTTAAATACCTCCAGGGATGGTAGATCATTGACTGACGAATTTTATAGGACTAGAGAGTGCAGTTGTAGAGAACTCGTGTGTGATCCAAGGAGACTACCATGCTACCTTGTAACTGAGGGGTCCTTCACTAGGATCTTATCCTCTTATGAGGCAGCTTTTAATTGGCATTTGTCACTGCCTTTCAGATGTTTATATTATGCAGCAATGTGGTGGTCTCTTTGGAACAGTTCAGTGTTCTGAAATAAATTATTAAAATAAAAGCTGGTGGTTTTGTTTCCACTCGTGGCTAAAACAAAATACCAACTTGAATATTTATAAAAAAACAAACATTATATGTTGCGCTTAATGGGATGGGAGACTAATTACATGCAAGAAAACAGAAATTACAACCTGTCTTGGAAATCTCTTTACCATTATCGAAAACGACAGAGCATCGTAAAATATTAGTCAACTTTCAACCTGACAGTTCAATAGTGCATTAATGGTGATGAATGTGCCAGAGTTGGCTCACCCTGACAAACCAGACTGTTCAGGTACTCAATTAGATGAGTGACTGAGGTGTGCATGTGTGGGAGGGAGGTTTTCCAGTTACAATGAGAACATAAAACAATTTGAATAGCAACAAGAGAAATAGTGACTGAGGTTGCCTTTAACAGGATATTGCCAATATAAAATTACCAAAATATTTTTCCCTCTCAAACCACAAGATATTAGGGTGTTAAAATGGAATATACATATTTCTTCACACAGAGGTGTGATAGAAGTTATTGTCCCTGAAATACCCCAGATCACATCACCAGATTTAAATGCCCAATTTACTTTCAATGCTTTTAGCTCATGAATTCTACAGGGCACAGATTTGGGTATGTTTTATAGTTACCTTAACAAGCTTAGGTATATATACTGCTTACTTCTTTCTTGGTTGTGTTTTTCTGTTATGTCTAAAACACAAGAGCAGACTGTTCAGTTCCACTTCCTTGTTCTCATTTGTTATCACACAGTCACCGTTAAGCTGACAGTACTTCAGATGTTAAAAAGCCACAAAATCAGATTCGATTGTTGTCCACCTAGAGGGAAGTTGGGAAAAGCCTGAGGTGTTTGATACAGCCCAGGCCCCTCCTGCCTTGTATGCCATGATCCTATCCTGGTCCATCACCTTTGCAGGTCCAGGACCAGGGCAGTTTGCCAAGATAGCAAGGATTTTTGTGACACAGTGCCCTCATAGTGCTACAAACAGGCTGGGTGGCAACGAACAGGTTTCCAAGCAAGAAAATGTGCATTTGGTTTGCAACTTAAAGATTCTTAATAAAAGTCTGAATGATTAAAACAATTCCACCCTCCCTATAGTAAATAATTTACAATTAAAAAACTGTATCAAAGCAAAATTGGAAACCCAGTGGAGAAAAAGGCAAAGCGAGTCTGTGAAGGAGTTCAGTTTATGTGCTTCACAGCATTAAACTAAAGTTAAAACTCTGCAGGGAACAGTAACTGACATAACTATATTTTTTAATTATTGGATACACTAACATATTGATTACATGAGGCTCAAGTGTATTCAGCTTGCCCTGGCTGTTTGGAGTTCACTGCTATTTAACTTGCAGATTCAGTGAGAAAAAAGGAGGTGTTTCTTTCTAAAGCATTTGATAAAGCTCCAGTAAATTTAGATCACTCTGTACATAAGGTGAGAGCAAACTTCAGAGAAAAAGGGGCAAAGTATAATGCTAAATTCGGCTTAGTTCTGCAATGGGAACTCAGCACAATGATAGAGAAACACATTTTGCTCCAGGTAAATAATAATCAGTATCTAAAAAATTCAAAAGTCATGATTCAGACTCAAGTAATGATTGCCTCCAAAATCACTGGAGTTATGCTGGTTTTAAGTAGCTACATTTTAGCCAGGATCTGTCTTCTGAATTCTTTGCTCAGACCCCTCATGCCCTTAATTATCTGTTGGTTCAGTAATTTAGCAAGTATCAACTTCCAGCTCTGCAGATCCCTCAGAGCCCAACTCAGCCCTGTCAGGACCCTGTTTCTCACTGAGTACCCATCTCTGCCTTTCCTGCAAGGAGCCCTGAGAGCTTCCTTACTGTGTCACACAGAAAAGTAAGGGCTCACTCTGCACACACATCCACAGCATCCTATTCCTTGGCAATCCTTCTACAGAAGCCAAATCCTTACCTGATCCTACACAGGAAACAGATCAGCCAGTGAAGTGGCAAGTGCTGCTCAGATAGTTGGAAGAAATAACCAATGACTACTGCAAACGATCCCAAGGGCAGGCAGAATGGGTTTTAGTAGTAGTCTAAATACAAACTGACATAAATGCACGGTATTTCACACACTCCCACGGAAGTGACTCTGACAATGATAACACTAAGAAAGCATCCATGATACAGTGAGACCAAGGATGTTCAAATATAAGGCCAGAACAGTAGGGTCCCACTGCCCCAAATTCACTTTGCTGTAAAGTGGAGTCTGGGAACACGTNAGTAGGGTCCCACTGCCCCAAATTCACTTTGCTGTAAAGTGGAGTCTGGGAACACGTATCTCCTACAGTTCAGAGACATGAGCAACATCTGAGAAGCATCATGCAGTGACTTAGGCCAAAAAGCTTCATTTTCTTTAAATTTCCTTTTTGTCTTAATTTGCTAAAATTCTCTCTTATTCTGCTACCTGACTTTGCTGCAATTCTGGCCAAATTCCAGTTGAGTAATTCCCTTTTGTGTTTCTGATTTCTTCCTCTAGAAACAGAAACAGCTGCAGAGTTCTACCAGACAGAAACCTACGCTTCTGAGAATGTATCTCAGAGGTATGTCGTAAGAAAATTACATTGGTAAAGAAGATAAACATCAGGAAAAAAATTAGCTTGTACTTCATAATGTATATAATTTCTTTTTTTCTTAAGCTTAAATGCATCTTGTTTATGAGTATTGATTACTGTTATCATAGGACCAATGTTCTTCTTTCCTACTTTATAGTCTTATTTTAGTAACTCTCAAATCTTCAAGAAGCCCATAATGCCATGGTAAGTTTCTTGGAACTGGTCTACTGAGCCATGGCAAACAAAAAAACCATGATGACCTTCATCAAAAGCCCTGGCTAAGGTGAATGTTATCCAACAGAAATGTCGGGGGTTGGTACTGATTTGGGGGCCAAAAAGTCCAGAGAGCTTTATATCAGTAAAATTCTGACAACTTCAACAGGATGCTCGTGATTTATGCTGGAATAAATGAAAAATTAATCACATCTCCAATTTATCACCTAAAAAAAAAAGAAACAAACCATCTTGGAATTCACGATTCACTGTATTCTGAATCAGGAAAGTCCTTGGAGTAAATGAGCCTGAAGCAATGCCGAGCTTTAGCACAGCCTTACAAAAGAGAAAGTAGTCCCTACACTGTAGACCAGATTTTATTCCAGAATTGCCTCACCGCTGAAGCACAACTCACTTTCTTATTGCGAGATCACTCATGGATGTGGTTGCCGATATACAGAGATCTTTCAGGGAAAGACTTAACAAGAAAAACTTGCTTCTGCAAAAGCAAGTAGAAAGGATGCAAGTGCCGCAAACACGACGAGTTTATGTGCAGTTGCCTGTAGCCAAAGCGTTTGAGCTGGTCACCGTTAGTGCTTTGTTCTCAATATGGTGAGGCACACCTCCTTTTGACAACTGAAAGCTCCCCAGTCATATGAATGTTGTGGGGCCAAACACAAGGGGTGTGGGATCATTGGCACACCAAGATGTCCTGCGTTTCACCTAAAGAGCCCCCCCTCTCCACAGAAGGCACTTTCCTGTCCATGGCTGAGGAGTTGCTGAGAGCTCCATGGGACCTCCCCACCCAGTGCTGCTGTGCTGAGCACTCAGCTTCTCCCACGCCTGCTGCACAGCTGGCAGCACTGGAAAGAGCTAAATGTCGCCTTGGATTCAATGGTGAACATTGGACTGGTGTTCTGTTTTCCTCAAATTAGGATTTCCCCTACCAAAGCTGCCTTCTTGATTCTATGGTACATATCAATTGTTTATGTTACTTCCTCAAACAGGTTCTGCAAGGGCTTTCTAGCAAAAAAATAAAAAAAAGTGAAGTGTATATATGTATTTTTATATATCTATACATGTATATACACAGTTATAGTGAGAGTGTGTGGAGCATGGCTGACTTATGCACCCACGCATTGGCCGCTCCCTTCAGACACTGCTGCCAAGAAAAGAGCCCAAAACGGGACCTGTTTCCCCATCACCATGGCAACACTGGGTGGGAAGCAGCATTTCCTACACGGCATTGCAAGCTGAGCCCTCTGTGAGATGCTGCCAAGACGTGGCAACTCGAGGCCAGAAGCTGTGCTTGCCGTGTGCCGCCCTGGGAGCAGCCGTTCCTTCAGCCCCGGGGGGGTCCCACAGCCTCCCACAGCTGTGCCAGTGGCCACCACGACTTCTGCTGGAAGCCTGCAGGCAGATGTCACAGTGTGTGGCTGGAGGAACACGTGGCAACTTGCCCCTTGAAGGCTCGTGGGGCAAGAAGGGTCCCAAAAAAGCTGCCCTGCTGCCTCCTACCTCCCCCTGACCTACCTCAATGGGCTTTGTGATGTGGGGAACAGCTTACCTGGGAAAACAAAAACAACAACTAAACCTAAAAAACAAAGTGTTGGCAAGCTTTTGACCCCATACCATGCCTAGAGCTGAGAAAAACTGGACTTTCTCTGAAATAATTAGTTTCCTTGCTGCAACTCTGGCAGCTAAGACTAACGCATTTTAAACAGTATGTAGGTTCACTCGCGTTATGTTTTTACTTCCTCCTCTTACTTCTGAGTAAGATCTGACCACAGTACTGGAAATCTAAAACCTAATGTTATTCTTGCTTTAAGGCACATCCACAAGTCTAAAACCTGAGTAAATAATGAATAAAAGCTCATCCACTCTCTGTTATACCAACCCACTTCTGTGTCCTTGAGAGGCTGATGATTACTGTAACAGCGTAAGACTGAAACTCAGTGTGACTAGGTATAAATATATGTTTAAAATTTGGGTATTTCTTCCTCGTGTGAACATGTCTGGGTGTGGACAGTCTGGTGTTAGTGAGCAAAATGAGTGGTGAAGTAAGAACATGTATTCTCACAGGCACCACTGCAGAGAAAGCCTTCATAACACAAGGCGTGATCTACAGAAAAATGTCCAAGCCATCCAGTGACTAAACAGAAACTGCCTGCCCAAAGCAAACCAGCACTCATGCACTACTTGTTCCTGTCAGTCCTCTCTCAGACCTTACTAGTTCTCCCACTGAGGAGTGCTGAAACTGCAGCTGAGCCCTCATTCGGATACAGGGAATCCACCCAGGAAAGACTGGATTCCCAGCAACTGGGGAAAAAAATGGTAAGAAGTTGCACTGGAAAATTTGGTACCAGGGAATTCAGCTGCAGAACACAGATCTAAAGGATTTCATTAACTCTGTCACTTTGCAGAATATTTTGTTTCTTTTCTCAGGCATGGATATTTATTCCTTATTAAGGTAATTACCTCATTTTCTTGCCTCTCCTTCTCCATGCTCTCCCATCTCTTTTCAGCAAGGTCCTTCAGCATGGACCCCCCTGCAACCCAGGCTCTTGCCTCCCCTGATGTTCTTGCCCACATCCTGCTCTATTTATACTAGCAACTACTCTCTCCTGAAACACAACTTTGCAAACATTATCTGGAAACACTCCTTGAGTAGAGGAGGAGAACACAACTGTGATCTTTGCTTTACTGCTAAAAACTAACAGTTCTATAACACAAAACCTAAGAAAAAATTATTTCCCAGGGATTTGTGCCTCGTGGTTGGTGTTTGCCATGCCTAATAGGTACAAACTATGAGCAAAGCTGGCTCCAATTGCAGGAAAATTGTGATTGCTTTTTCCTGTGTGACTTCTCTGGTGTATAAAATGGGGGGCTTAACAATGTGACCCTTCTTCTCAGTAGAGATGTTGCCAGTATCTCTCCCCTCTATATGCATGACAAATCATGTCAGGAATTCACAATATTTAAATTCAATGTCAGCCATGCCACACTGGCTGCAGTCCCAGGTGGACTAAAAAGCTAGACAAGGTGAATCAAAAGATAAACACCTTCCTGTCTCAATCTTCTTTTACTGAGAAAAACCAGCTGACGTCTAAGTTTGTCAGCTTGCCTAATGTGTCCAATAATAGCAAAAGCAGAACTTACCAGGGTTTGATGAAGGGGCTGGAGTAATGGTGCTCTTGTGCTGAACATCAGTGATGCCAGTATTGGCTGAAACTTAAGCTATATTGTTCCCAACTATTATGGATATTCTTCAGAAAAAAAAAGTTTGTAATAACACAAAGGGCACCAAAACCACCACAATTATTGTCTAGTCAAAATGGTCAATTCTCAATTCCTAACATTATATTTGATCCTGAACTTGGTGGGGGAAGAGAGAAATTAATCATGAACTAGGCTCTCTACAGATCGCACTTTACCTTAAAATCATTATATTTGACAAATAAAATTAATATTTTTATGTTATTTCCTGGGTTATGGGCCTTCAACTTTTAACCTTCCTTTTTCCCTTCTTTCCTGATTATGAAAGCTAAATCTTTGTCTTAAAAAAGACAAAATTCTCCAACGTTGAATTCCCAGAAACTTCATGGATGACTTTGCCTAGAGCATCTGAAAAAATCTTCCTCTTAGATGTCTATATATAGCAGAAGGCTCAAGAATCAAGAAGTGATTTTCTGATCAAAGATGCTTTAGCCATTTCTGAAAACAGACTTCTTATAAACTATCCTTTGGCAACCAAATTAATTTTCAACTTTTTTCTCAAGCTGGGCAGACAGCTAAGAATGGATTCTTTAGTCATTTTCAGAAATTTCATCTGTGGCTTGCTATCAGAGAACATTTAGCCTCACAAATCAGGAGATTCTGGTTTCAGTGAGCCCTAATCATTACCTGCACCTGCCACATTACAGATGTATTTCTGTGCTTCTGTTTGGGAGGACTGTTTTTCCTCATATGTTTAAGTTCACATCTTTGCCAAATAGGGAAGTTCAGAATGCGCAGAGTCATTATTTCACTGCAAGAGGTTTTTGCACCTTTTGTTTTAGACATAAAAGAAATAAAACCTAACCAAGGACCACTGACAACTGTCCATCACCAAGGTACCTGTGCTCTAAATGCTAAACCTATATAAATCAAGAGATTTTTTTTCCCCCTAACCTAAGGATTGCTTGCATGTTTTTTTAAAACTGGTAAAACATTGAAATGCTAGGTCCCAACTCTTGGCATTAGACAAAAATTCAATACAGTTAACTGTCAGCCACATCTTAATGGCAGCCAAACCACAGCTTCTTCAGTGAATAGTGCCTATTTCCCGATTTCTACCCCAGTCCATCAACTTTCAATTATTTTAATGAGAGAACATAAGAGTCAAAATAAAATATTTAGTGGCTGGTTACTGTCTGGTAATAGCTGCTGGCTGCTTCTCAGGCAGAGGAACAACTGTAGCATGCAGTTAGGCACTCATTTGCCTGTCATAACTTAAACAAGGCTCATCACAGAAGCCACACTTAGCAGGAATCACAACATTTGTAAAGGCCAAGAAGATTATTAGAGCTATTTAATCTTCTCTCCCTACTAACACAGCTGATACAATTCCATCCAGCTTGCATTCAGGTTAGTAGCCTGTGTTTGCACAATGTTAAAAACACATCCAGTTTATCACTAGGAATCTCTTCATCAAGCACATTTACCATGCCTACATCTTTCCCGATTCTTCCCAAAACACATAGATCCCAAACTGCATTCTTGTTTGGTGGCATACTTAGTGCAAGTTGCCCAGCTGTTTAGATGCCTCTTTGTATACTGAGGTTAAGCTTTATGCCTTATGCTCTTCATAGGAAACCACATTTAGTTGACTGTCAGTGATGACTCCCGAATGCCTTTTAATATTCAGAGCTCAGGTTTCAGCCCTTCTTTTTCTAATCATGGCCTTGCATTTAAAATCAAAGGCAAAAGATACTAGAGCAGTTGCAGGTTATATCCTGTCTGCTCACACCTTCTGCAGATGCTCTTCAGATGCTTAGGGATTAAGGGTAATAACTTGCACCCCAATAAAAGTCCACACTTGGCTAAGTGACAAAAATAATCAGTTAAACATGTTAAACGTCATTTCTTGTATGAAAAGGCTTCCTGTCTTGCTCCATGCTATACTGAGAAGCATGGATAACATACAGCGTTAAGAATAATACAGGCCAACTCAGTGTTGAAAAGAGTATCTGAAGGTTACTTACTTTTGTTGCTTGAGTGCAAGAGCACAGAGCCTTAAACAGGTTTCACTGTAAGGCATCAAGCTGTCACCCAACTTTCAAGTAACTGTATTCTTTCAGGTGCCACATGAGAAATGTTTGAAGGGGAGAATTGTTGCAACAGAAGTTTGCTGCGAAGGGAATTGTGCAAGCAGGTCTGTCCAGTCAGTTTCCCAAAGTAAAAAACACATGTGTTTTTGTATCAAAGAAGACCCCACTTGTAGAATTTACTAAAGATGACTTAAAGCTACTGCTGGTGACAGGAGAGCCATCACTGTGGCATGACAGTGTTTCAACATTCATGTCTCATGTAGCAACCCCTGGGGACAGCTGGACTAGTACAGTGGCCTGTTGCATTGGCTCCAGTGTTTCCTGCATACAGGGCACAAGCAAGGAAAGCTGGTAATATTGAAGTTTTGCTCCCCTTCCCTCCTCCTTCCTCTCCTCTGCTACAGTACCCTGATAACCAGGACTCAGGCCAAAGGAAAGACATCTACATTCAGCAGCAATAAGGGCAAACATTTTCTCCTTTTGCTGACATAGAGCGTGACCGAGAACAGCAGTGAGCTTAAGAAAAATCCCCATGAAAGTTGCATAGATGCAGGCAGAAAAATGAAGAGCATTTTCCATCTAGCATGCATTCAGCCCCTCAGGGAGCATAACACCACACTGATGTGTTGTCAAGAGTGTGGCAACTCCTCTGCGGAGATACTTGGGTGAGCTGAATCAGTAAGTTTTATTTAACTGTCAGCGCTTCCTACGGCACTGTATCAAAGTCAAAAAATGAGGCTTCATCCTCATCTGACTCTCGGCAAACACTGGCTCCTAGGGTAGTTCAGGCAGGGAGAACCTGAGCCAGGGTTTGGAGGAGCACTAACAAAATTAGTAGCACATCAACAATGTCTGATTTTTCAGAAAGAGCTGACCCCATCCTAAGAAAGCAAAGCCCCTCCATGGAGCTGGGCAGGAACAATTGATGGCAGCAACTTTTGGAGGTTTGCAACTGAATTCTCAATGTTTGAGTTTAGTCTTTGAGGCCAAAAATAGGAACTCACTTTGGTTTACTCAGTCTAAACTTGTTTTCTGAGCAATGTGTTGAGACTCTTTGCCTCAAAACAAAATACAGGCTAGTGATAGCCCTCCATACAACCAGGTTATCCTGCTGAGAAGCAGAAAAACAGACTGTGCTTTCCCACCAGCACTCAAATCTATTTCTAGCGATTTATTAATAGGTAAAAAGGAAGGAAAATTGTCCTCCTAGATCCACTCAAAAATGCCAATTGGCTATAAATATTCCCGGATTTCCACCAAGGGATTTTTTCCCCTCCTTCCAACTGCTCTGAGGTTAGTGCTATCTTGTACTGTCTCCCTCTAGATGCACCAATTGCAAGGGTATGTTGTCAACAACAAAGAAAGCAAACACTCTGACAAGCTGTTCTCCCCCCCCTTTCCTCTCTTAGGAAAGAAATGCTAGTTATAGATGGGTTAATTATTACATTCAATGTTATTCTTCTGGGAAGCAATGACAGGTTACTCTCAAGACTGTTATTGTACATAAATCCTTAGGGCTTTTCCACTTACCCTACAGCTAGAAGTCCTTGAGTGGGTCCCTCCTGAGCAGCCTGTCTGAAGAATTTTTCAAACATAACTTCCTTCATTTTGGTGAAATCCTTTTCCTGTCACTGGGGAAGATTTTGAGTTTTGTTTAGTTTCTGTGTTGAGTTGGTTTATGCCTCTGGACTGACGGCCTGCTGCAGCCAGCGCCATTTTTTGAGACTTGATTCACATGACACTTTGCAAAACACAAACTTTCCTCTTCAGAAAACGGTTCTTACTCACTTGTTATTTCTCTTCAGGCAAAAATTAATGTAATTCATACCACAAATCTGCAATTTTTTATATACATGAGACACAATGTTAATCTTACCGTGTTTCAACATCAAGATACAGATAACTTGCCTACCTCAAAGGATTTTTGAGACAGAGTGTAATCACATGCATTACCAGCATTAAAATCCCTTTTAACTTAAACTGTCTCCGGCCCCTCCAAGTAGGCCCATATAGTAACTAAACCATTTAGACCTGATCATTCCTTGCCTTCTGCTCTGACTTCTTAAGTGATCTCTGGGAGAGAGTTTGGTAAAGGGAGAAAAGCTATCTAAACTAGTTTTAAGTGGCTATTCCTAGATCGGGAACAAGTTCCATCAGTAAAGCACCTCACGCAACCAGCTCTGCCACAAAGAAACATGGCTCCAGGCCTGGCACTCGGGGTTGGCATGGGCCACCATTGTGTCGGTCTCCTCTGCCTGTTCCAGCACCTCAGGGCCAGACCGGGCCCTACGTAATGCTGAAGTGACCCCACTGCAAACCTTGCTGCAGGAAATGAGAAATCACCATTTCTGCCATCAAAGGAAGACATCCTCACACCCCATGTCCCCCACACCCTCCCCAGGGCACCACAGGACAGGCTCTTCCACAGCCTAGGGCAGAAGAGGGGTGATGTGGGGCAACCAAGCAGTGGGTCCCCAGAGGTGGCTTTTTTACCTTTGATGGCTGAGGCAGGCAGGAGGGAAGGCAAGCCGGCAGGGTGGCCAAGCTGGGGGACAAAGGCTGTGGCAGGTCCCTGCTGCTGCCTGTGCTGAGTCATTGTGCTCCCACCCCTGCACCGACACGCTTCTCAAATAGGTGACTGGGAGCATGTGATTTCCATGCTGATGAGTCTCCCTCACACAGCTGGCCCCAGCTCCTCTTTCCCCTCACGTTAGCAGGAAACTCAGGTGAAATGAATTATCAAAACCTGTGTTAAAGGCACCTCAGGAAGGGCTGCCTCCTCTGCCTGAACCAAACATTGAGGGCAGTGAGGTGCTGCTCTGTGGCCTTCCCAGATGGGTCCCCTGCCTCTGCCATGCCACATGGCTGGCAGAAGCATGGCACCGCTGTCCAGGTTTTTTGAGGTAGATTGGAAATGCTTTTTCTCCTTCCTCCATTTGCTTTTTCAGTCCAGCTCCTCTGATGGTACCTCACCCCACGGGGCAGACCCCACAGCCGTGGCCTCCCACTCCAGCCCCAACAGCTCCTCTGCCTTGGTTCAACCTCTCTGTCTTCTTTTCCTGAAATATCAGCTAAATATCAGCTTTTTAACACATACCTGTGTTTTTTACAGGACAAGGACTATCATGCCTTTTGGTTGCATATGTTGTCCATGGAAACCGGATTTTACAGATCCCTGTTCAGTTACAAAGAACATCCACAAAATCCACAATCACTGTAAGATTTAATAAAAAGGCAGTTTTCTCAGTTTTCTTGCACAAAAAGCTTCTGCGTACTCCTGGCTCTCTGCCATAGTTACCTATTAATTTGAGTTTTTCCACTGCTTACAGTATATATTCTTGCTCACAGAAATCAAATCCTCGCTCATATTTTCCCTTTGGCCACTGCTTTGGGCAATTGCTTCAGCTGTTTATATCATCTTGCTCAACAAAGGGGCTTTGATGCAAAATGTCAGACAAATAAGAAGGCAGAGGACAATATTTTAAAAATACTCAGGTTCTTGTGGATATGATGTAGCATCAAGCAGGATTTCAAAGAGAAAAAGGTTAGAGAGGAGCCTTGTTCCTGCATGTAGAAAGCTCGAATGCTTTGGTGGGACACAGAGGCTGGGTGGAAGGTCTCCATGTCCTGTTAGAGCAGGCAAAATTATTAAAGAAAGGTTTCTGGTGTGATTTGGACAGTTATGAATAGGAAATGCACTTCTGTGAACATTCTGTATTGCTTAATTAAAATGAGCTATTTTTGTGAATGCTTTTGACCATGAACCTTTTTCTTGAATATTCATTGACGATGGGAAGAAAAGCATGAGCAGAATTTATGGAAATTCATTTAAAATGTGAACGTATATGCTTGAGAAATTTTTATTATATTCATTACCTATTACGTGGTTTTTTATATCTAATGTTGATCTGATTGCCTAAAGATGGAAGCAGATGCACAGCCATTCGCACTGAGTAACAGTTTTTCAGTTATGATCATAATTAATTATTCTTGTTATATGAGATCCCTCTAGATTTTTTCTTTAGTGAGTTTGCATCAGTTACAATTTGAAAACCACTGCAAATCCAGCCGAACAGAGGCAGATTCTGCCCAAGGTCTGGTCCCGGTGTACGTTTCTAAAGGCACACGTGGACTGCAGCTGAGTAACTAAGAGACAAGAACATTCCCTGCTGTGCCTCCAAGACTGGTGCTTTATGAGGGCCAGCAAAGATGGCAGGGATGAAAGGAAAAGCACTAAGAGCAGAAAATACTCTGTAGCATATGCTGCTCTAGAGGCTGTGTGCTGATTTGGGCTGTGGATCCTACTCTGGTGTATGCCAGTGGCTCTTCTGGTCCCTGATATAGCTTGGAATCCTCAGGCACAACGATGCCTTAAACTTCCCCCAAATCCCTAGGCAATGAAATGATTACCCTAAAGCTTCTTTGCCTCTGGAGATGAAGCATGGTCCCAGCTCAAGAGTCTTTTCTTACAGCATTGGAATAACGCTTAAAAGAACTAAGCAGAAATCCCAAGGCATTTGGGTAGATCCTAGAGGACTCAGACATCAAGTTAGGACAAAGACAAAGCTTTCTGATCTTCTCACTCTATTAAACTGCACTCTTTCAGAGCCTGAAATAGCAGAGCAATGCCTGAGGGTACAATGGTGAGGCCTCTACTGGGATTACAATGCATCAGTTATTTCATTATTTCTAAAAATATTTAAAAGAAGACCAGTCTCAGCGCAGCTTGATATAAAAGAGGGAAAAAAGAATGAAGAGGGGAAAGCTTTATATTTGCGCTTTTATCGTATATTTCTGTATTAAATGTATCAGTATACACATTGTCTATATTTCTCTTAATTCATTATCTAGAGACTATTAATCTCTTTAGGTGCCGCTATAGTACCTCGGACATCACAGGACTATTTTGGCCTGGTTACATGTACATCAGAGCCAGGCCTGTAGGAAGCATAGTCCAAGGATGCTGCTGTGAGCAGGGCCCCAGGGTGCTAGCATTGCCTTAGTGATAATAGCAGTAGCCAAAGGGAGCCCATCTTGGCCTTTGTTCATTTACTTCATTTCCAGAAAAGACTTTTTATACAGGACAAGAATTCAACACAACACTAATAAACCATAGTAAAATACAGCACCAGAAAGGGAACGTAAGCTGAAACTATCCACCTTCTGTCTGCCAGTGCTTTAGTTTCTCTGCGTGGAGAGAAAAGAGTACCACATGGCAACAATGAGATGTTGGACCTAGTGCAATGCCCCAGATTTTCTGGAGGGCAGGTAGTGGCATTAACTGTAATGCCAGAGGTAGAGCTTTCATTCTGAAAGGACAGAGAAGATGAATTATGTTCTGATATGAATGACAAAAATATCCACAACTACATTAGACAGGATTAAAACCATTTTAAAGGGCAATTCATTCCCATGTTTTCAGTCTAGGCTAAATGCTAAGTAGGAGTAGAAGAAACCTCCACTATTGGCATATTATTCCATAGGCATTCAGTGCATTTTCCTGTGGCTTCCCCTGAGGGAATTGATCTTTGAATGGGGATTGTCCTAGAAGCAGGGCCCTGCTGGAGGGTGGAAACCATTATTTCTAAAACCAAAGGGGGTCTCATTATTTATTTGGTATTTCTGTCTGTATTGTACTGTTCAGAAGTCAAATCACACAGTTCATCAGGCTGGTGGGCATGCGTTCACATGGGCATGTTGGTTGCTACTTAAAGCCCTTGAGTACCCAGGGATGAACTGAACACATCAACGAAGTTAAATGAGTCTGCTATCAGTCTGCCTGTTTCTAACATGTTACAGGATTGCAAAAAATGAAGAATGTGACTTTTTATATATTCTAGCACCCCAACTATATATATATGTATTCCCAGGCTCAGTAGAGCTTCTCACAGATGGATACATACAAGGAGACACACACAGAAATGTGGAGCAGCTTGAACTCAGTTCCTGCCTTGCACACCTGCAGCTCTAGGGGCTAAAGAGACTGAACTCTGAGCCTGTTTCTGGGTCTGCATCTTCTGCTCTCCTGTACCTGCAGCCTGTGACAGGAGCATCTGGGCATTGAGGGGGCACCTCAGAGCTCTCTAGAAATGGAAGCATCCAAGTTGTGTAGCCTCTTTTGAAAATCCTGGCATGGGAGGAACCGGGAATACAGCAAGACATAAGTGCAGAAAAGGAGTAGGGACTGGGAGATGTGGCTGCCATACAGAAAGCTTCTGATTCTGAACTGGAAGGTCTTTTTCTATCAAGATACTCTCCAAATGAAGTGGACAACTTGCTATGTCCTCAGTAAGGTTATACAGAGCACTTTTAATCAGCTCCCTGGTTATTTCAGTGTTTGTCTGATTAAGTATACCAAATAACATCATTTAAGACCCATGCTTTATCAATAGAAAAATATCTATCTTGAATGTGTATTGTCCACTGTACCACATTGTTTACAATCTTTTATATTCTTATTCTAACAAAAACCTTATAAAGGAAAGTTGTCTTTTACTAATGTATAGTGGTTAAGTAACATCCAAGGTCACCCAACTCTGTAGCTAGCCAGGAGCATTTTGAGCATCTGAGTTAGTGCTCTAATCAATGAACAGCTTTTCCAGAAAAGCATATAGCCTCCTAAGCTGTGCAAAAAACAGATTTTAAAAATGTAATAATCTGCAAATGCCTCCAGTCACTGTTCTCTTCACCAGTAACCAAAGCAGGTAAAACAGGTAAATTCCCTACAGCCAACTTTCCACAGAATCTGTTTTAGGAAAAGGAAGAGCTTTCCAAAGGAAGATGAGACTTCTAGGAGCTTCTGGAAGCTCTGGTTGTATGCTTGCATTATATGTTGCTATAGTAATGCCCCTTTCCCATCCAAAATTCACCCTGTGCTGAGATCCACAGAACAATAATGGGCTTTGTGAATGCTAACCCTTTGTCTTTCCATTTCAGAAATAACCGGGTAACCCAATGCCAGATGTACTGTACCTGTCACCCTACTAAGAACACACTGAAGAAAAAGAGAAGTTATTTCCTTCACAAACATGATATTTGAAAACTAGGGATTTTTAGGAAAAGGAGGTAATACCCAAAAATCAGTGGCCACTTACTGGCTCATTCTATCCTTCAGGACAGTTTCCATTTCTGGAAAATGCAACCTACATCCTATTACAGGGATGCAGTAATGGACACTCCAAATCTCTATACCTGCCTGGCACTGCCAGCATGCTCTTGCTCATCCTTGCCTGCATAATGCATTGCTGTAGTGTTGTGAGCGAGCACTGCAATAACTGGCAGAACTACCCTCTGCTGAGCTGACAGGGAAGAAGGTGTCTCCCCACACCAGCATGGAGTCAGATGTAGCCAGATCCTCTGACTGCAGTACCTCCGCTATGACTTTGGTCCTGTTGCAAGCACATCTTTAATCTCTTTTTTACTATTTACACGCTGGCTGAGGACCATTGTTGGCTCTAAGCCCTTTTGACTGGTGGGGATCCCTGCTGAGGGGTATTGTGCAGGGACAGTGTTCTTCCGCTCATGGTGGGCACTTCCCAGTGTGGTGGGAGGTGGTGCTGGACTCAGTGCCAACGTGTGTGCTGTCCTCACATAGCAAGGGTGGGGATAAGGCACAAAAGGATCCTACTAAGTTTTTTGTCATTCCTGTGAGGATGGACCCCATCATTCCTAAAGTTAGCTGTCCCTGGTGGGCAAACATGCATATTAAAGTACAGAGGTAGGCTCACAACAGAAATTAGCTCCCAACAGAAAACGATACTTCAAAGGAAATACTGGATAATTAGTAACTGGGAGCTTGCAGACCTCGTATACTTTCCGTCTAAAAAAACCTAACCTTTTGGGTGCCTTCTGTCTATGGATAGGTTTAGCCTGAATCTCTTGTGAACAGCTTGTATCAACAGGGAGCCTGGCACACAGTGCTAAGAGAAGTATTTATATCACTTAGTGGCACTGTGAGTACGCTGTCTGTGCACTTTGAAGTTGCCACGTTAGCTGCAGGATGTATCATGTCCCTTCTACTGATTCTGAAAGGCTCTGACCAATGCTTGAATTCAGAAGGATTACACTAGTAATGTTATTCTTAGATTTTCCCCAGTAGGATACCCAGTGTTCCTGCTAATCCTGTCATTGGCAAAAAGCTGCAAATATAGGGCTAATTTTCACATGGAGACACTAAGCGGAAATGTCTACTGATGATGGAGGCCATGGACAGACTTGTCAGTCCTGGGTGCTGGAGGATTTCATACCTTTTGGGTCTTGAGGGCTCACAGGTGGGTTCAAGCCCCAACAGACCTCACCTTCTTCAAAGAAAAACTTGTATTTACCTGTTTCTCTTCACCACAAATATTTTCTTGTCACCTTGACTGTGGCACATTGATGTCACTGTCCACTGAGAGACTGTCACTTCTCTGCTGAAGAGTGGGAGCTTTTTTATCAGCGAAGAGCATGCCATGCTGTGGCTTGGGACAGAATATAACACCGGAGTTGGGTAAAACTGCCATAGACAAATTGTTACCCCTTTGAAATGTGACCTGTACACCCAAACCAACTGCTAGACTTAGAAAACTGCTTTGGATATTTAATATACTTGGGTGGTCATGACCTCAGTTGTGCATTTCACAGGTTGTAAGGCTTTTCTGCTGCCCAAATACTCCTTACAACTTCAGATATTTGATGGCAATTGTAAGCTCATACTCCACTAATTACCTACAACTCAATCTTTCACAGTGCTTTTCACCATGAATCCCATGCAGCAAAGCACATCTTCAGATTTCAAGCAGATGAGTAAGAATTAAAGGATCTAGGATGACAATGATCGTACTTAAAATCAATGCAATTGCTCATGTACGGAACGCAGGAACCAGTTTAATGTGTCTCTACCCCATCACGGATCTCTTATTAGTTTTGCCTCTTTCTTGTAGCTTCTTGCTACAACCATTTGCCTTGTAAATTTGCCTGTTGTTGAGGATAAAGTCCAGATAGCACACTCTAATATTTCAGGAACTTTGTGTTTTTAAAAATCCTAGTTTATGACAAGGGCAATTTACTAAATTATATCTAAAAAAAAAAAAAAGAAAAATGCTGTCAAAACCCCTTAATAACTTAGTATGTCCCTTTCAACAGATTTCTTTCTACTTGTCAGCTGGGAAGGATAAAATATGGCAGGTTTTTTTATTTGACACACAATAGGCTCTGAGTGACTTGTTATGTAAATTACATTTCGTTTAAGTTCAGCTTTAGAGTAAAGAAAGAATAAGGAACTATTTAAATGAAGAAGGAAATGTACAGGCTTGTGGGAAATACTATTCAACGAATAAGACCCCCTAGCAGAGAGAGTATATTATCATGCAGGGGGGGTGTATTAAAAATCTGACCAGAAAGTCAATCTGTGTCATGTATTTTTCATTGAAAAACACCAAATTTGGAGTGTAACAAAAAAAAAAAAATAGTTTCCTCAAAAAATAAAGCCTCAGATCACCCAATCCAACCACAATAAATTAAGCTAACAGCTTTAGAAATATCTGTGAGTCTGTCATAAGGCTGTGTTACTAATAGCTTGTTGAGACAGGCTTTTTCTGAAAAATCTTTCATGAACCTGCTGCACAAGCCCTTTTCAAAATAGGAAAGTCTACTTCCCTGAGGACATAGGCATTAGACAGCACTGCAAAACTGCACATTGAACTCAGCATTATCCACAGCCCACTGACATGTTCCCCTCCCTCCACATTTGCTTCTTTGTGCCTGCTTAATGCTCTCCCCAGGATGTCTGTGCTGACAACGTGGGACAAGTGGAGGCAGGAGGAGGCAGGGAGCAGTGCATGCCCCAAATTTGCTGTTGTTTCCACCAGAGGTGCATATGATGTTTACTGCCAGGGTAGCTGTATGTATACGAGGCTCTACCATGTAGAGTAGATAAGGATCCTGATAAGAGCAACTGGCAGAGATTTAGTTTCATTAATCATAATTGGTGTCAATGGTAAGACTCTTCCTGACCCCAGTGGAGCCAAGATTTCAATCCAGACAGTCTAAGCCTGATCAAAGCAAGCCTACATGAGACAATGCTTAAATTATCAGCAGAAACCAGTTGACTATGAATCCTTCTTGAGCAGATAAAAGAAATAGTGAAAAGTTGGGGTTCAATACCTGTAAAGGCAAGGGTTCAGCCTTGTGCTCTGTCAGACTGGACATTCGTGAATTTCCTCTCAATCCTGCAAAATGAATCATTGTGCGGCATTAGGTGGGTTATCTCACCTCCATCTAGCACAATTTTCCCACCCATAAAGTGGGAATAGTAAAACCTGAGCACTCTGTTTTCTCCTCTGGGAATTAACAAAACGGCTTGAGCCATACCTGTAGGTGCAGGACCACGCTGGATTTCTTCAAGCCATGTCTTCAGTCAGTAGGTGCTGTTGAGATTCAAGTTCTGCAGAAGACACAGCTAGAAAATACCTGTGGATTTCAATTTGTAGAGAAGGTAGCTGTGCACATACCCAATATTGGAATGGAATTCATTCAGCATTATGTTAGTATTATTAGCTAATCACTTAGCAGTTCATAGAAAGTCATGCTGGAAAGCTGCACTTTCACTACCATTGACTTCCAGAGTCTTTTATTTCTGGTTCGTTTTGCCAGCATAGTCTAAATGTTTGAGACTGTGTATGCAGAAAGGAACTGCAGCTGAGAAAAATATTAAAAAACACCTTGACAAGCCCTGATTCATTGTCAACTTTTTTTTTTTTGGTACAGAATTGTCAGAAGCGAAAGGAGACTAGAAGCTGAAGTTGCAGATTTAAACCTCATTTTCTGTCTTTATTAACACACCAAGAACAGATTTTTGCACTACAGTGGTCCATAGTCCACCCAAGTGAAAGCTTTAATAGTGTTCAGTTGAAGCCCTAGATTATGTATTTTCCACTCTTTACAGTGCACATTTACTGCTCAAAAGTAGGCAACGTTCTTGTCTTCCCATCTGTTTTTGTTTATCAATAAAGCCCTCCCCTTTGATAGTTTAGGAATGACTGTGAATTCCACAGTTATTTTCCTTGTCGTTTGTTTTTTGGTCTGAAAGATGTATTTAATCTGGCATAAACTAGACAGACTCGGTTGCTCTGAGTTACATACTATTATAAATTCCCCACATCTCAGTGGAGCACAGGGCCTGGTTTTTCCTGCACGTACAACAGTAATTACTGATATTAGTGGAGATCTCTCGTGAGCTGCAGCAGGGTCACCAGGAGCCCTGCAGGCTCAGGTACCACGTGTGAAGAACGGCTTCTGTCTGATCTAAATCAAATGCAGACCAAGATTAACACCGCTGACAGCAACGAGATTAAAGATGCACAACGACACCCCAGTCAGTCACTCCAATCCACACCGCACACATAACAATACAGCTCTGTCAATTATATTTCAGTAATCTATTATTAAAATACTTTCTATAGTATACAAAGCAGGAATAAAACCAGTATGATGTGCAAGGGAATAAAACTGTTAAAGATTTACGTTAGCTGAATATTATCATGAATAATCCTGATCCTAGAAAATTATGGAAAGATCTCCTTTTTTTTTCCCCTCCAGAGCTGTAAACCTTCCATCTTACTCCTCCTTTGTCAACAGCACTAAAAAAGTGAGTGAATACCCAGAAGTAGGTCATGATTGCTAATATCCAAGGATACCACGTTTCTGTGGTTACCTTAGCGCTCCCTCCCTTTCTCCCACCCCCCCTTCAAACCGCAGCTCAGCCCCCGTACCACCAGTACCACCCCAGTGCCACCTCACCCACTTGGAAACCGCTGCTCCTGATTGACACCCACGTTACCACCCTGGGGTCTGCAGCACGGCCCCGGGCTGGGATCCCAACCTGTTGATGCCCACGTGAAGAGAGCTGGGAGCCGTGGGGTGCCAGGGCTGGGTGCCACACTCTGTCAGGCTGTCTGTCCCCTGCCAGGCTGCATCGCCACCTTCCCAGGATGATGGAGAGGATGCAGCAGCAGGGCTGCCAGTCCTCAGGACCCACCGGCCCAGCTGCACCTGCTGGGTGGGAATAGGTGGGCTGACAAGTAGGAGGACACCCCCTCGCCCCACAGCAACACCCAGAAAAAAAACGAGGCGCAATTAATTCCACGGTGTCGCTGCAGCCCCGACGCCCTCACGTGCGGCTGAAGGGGAGGCCTCCCTCGCACACCTCCCAGCTAGGATGGACATAAAACAGACTGAGGCTGCGGACGCAGGAACAGGGAGGCAAAGCTTGAGGCATCAACACAAAGCAGATCACACCGTGGCAGCTGTGTACAAAACGGGCCGGCTGTGCATTTGAAAGCGTGAGAAAGGAGCAGGCTGCACACAGAAAGGCAGGCTTCTGAGATGTGACGGTTTTAGCACTGATTCATCGTGGGGTAAGTTTGCCACAAGTGGGGCTGGGCCACAGTCTTTAAAGGGCTCTGCATTGATTCATGTTTGGGCAGGCTTTGAACCAAGCTTTTGCTTGAATGGGATGTTCTTTCCCCCTTTTTTTTTTTTTTTTTTTTGACAGGAACCATGGGGTGGTAGAAGTCGCTGAGACAAACAGCCTGGCAGCTGGGGTTCATTTTCAGCAGTCCTATAAAGTACTGCGGTTATTAAACTTGCTGGCCCTAAATCTGGGACATAGTTGCCCTCATTTGTTGTTGACACCTAGATCCATGCCAACCAGCTCCCTTGCTGGATTACTCAGGGAGTGCCCACAGCAATGGTGCGGACACACTGGTCCAAACAAACATGTTTGCAGCGTTGGGATTAGAGCTCCTGCTGGGGCACACCAACAAAGGCCAGCGGTGAGCGGTCCATGACCATACGACTATAAGTAACTCAATTACTGTACCCAGTCATGATTGCAAATTCCATGTAATACTGGTTTAATCCAGAAGAGTCCAGGCGTCATCTACTCTACACCAAGCAGTTCCCAGCACCCTATCAGCCGCCCTCTGACAGTACGTGCAAAGAGCTGTGTGTCAATTTTAACCATTTTAGGCACCTGCTGAGTGCCAGATTTAAGCATCTTTCCACTTTGTCAAATCAACACTTCTGTCCGATTTTCACCCAATTCATATAACCTTCATATCTGCCTTCCCGTTGCTGTCAGCCCCAAAAAATACCTTTGGAAGTCACTCTTGATTGAAACTGAGGCTGTAAGTCTTTTAATTTTTAATTACAGTTATTCAGCATGTGAATTGAAAGATCTCCAGGATTTGGGCAGACTGGTATGCAAATGTGTACAGATTCATCAGTTTTCTACCTATAAATGGGTAAAGAAGGAAGTTTCTGATCAGATGAAGTGGGTAGAGTAAAAAGCTTTGAGGTCTTGTAGATACATAGGCTGCTCATGGGGTTCTAGACAAAAAAGACCACCAAATTATATCACAAACCGTCAGCCTTTCACCCAATATCATCTGCAGTGAATCACAAAAAATGTGTGTTTAACTAAACCTTTCAGAAAGGAGCTTAGTTCTCATCTGACACATCCAGAGGTGAAGGATTTGGCACTTAAAATTTGTTCAGTCAGAAATCATTCCTACTGTTAAAAAACAAATTATGCCTCATTTCTCATTTAAATTTCTCTGGTCAGCTTCAGTTTGCATCTATTGTTTCTTATTATACTTTTCTCCTCTAAATTAAAGAGTTCTTTAATACCTGGTATTTTCTCACCATGAGGGTACTCACACTGTAATCAAGCCACTTCTCAATCTTCTTTTCGATAAACGCAACAGGTTAAACACTCGGAATCTTTTACTAGAAAGTATTACCTCAAATTATAGCTCTAATTTTCTCAAAGCCTTTTGAGAAACGTCAAGGTCTTTTCTGCAACCTCACTTTTTTTTTCAATATTCTGCTGAAAATGCGGACACGAGAGCATTATCCAGTTGTCCTGGTTTGAGGTAAACCAGAACCAATTCACTTTTCAGTAATTTTACTTTTCAGTTAAGCCTCTTCCAACTAACTGAACTCTCTGAAAGTAACAGCATATTTTTCAGATAGTGTTGGCTTCTAGCAGAGATAAGGCTTGATGTTTATAATTAACACCAAGGGATGGTTTGCAGAGAGGCTTCTGCTTCTACTTACTGCTTTAACAACAAGCACTCTGTTATATACACCACATTGGAGGGTCAGAAGCAGGAGAGCATAGAGGGGTCACACCTGTGCAGAGAAGCGGACAGGAGAGGTGACCCAAACCTGACCAAGAGGGTATTCCAACCCATCGGCATCATTCTCAGTATAAAAGCTGAGGGATCAAAGGGGTCAGGCTCATTCTTCAATGGCCAGCGTCTGAGGAGGACTCTGTTCATCTGCCTTTGATCATGAATCCAGATCTGGAATCCAGGTCCTGTCCGTTGCCAAGTCCAGTCTGGGACTTCCCCAGTGCCTGCTGCGTAAGCTCGATACTGCATATATTTAATTATTTTCTTATTAATATTATTATATTTTCTTTTTATTATTTTATTATTATTTATTATTATTATTATTTCATTGAAGTAGTTTAGTTTCTTTTCAACTCCTAAGTCTCTCTCTCTCTTATTTCTCTCTCTCTTTTATTTTCTTTCTCCTTCTGGGGAGAGAAATTAAAAGACAGCATCTGTTATTAGTTTTAGTGGCCAGTCCAGCCCAAACCATACCACCAATAGTCCAACAGAAGTGTCACCAGTGCCATTTGCAAAGGAAAAATCACATTGCTGCAAGTTATTATTCCCCTATCTACGCATCCAAGAATCACATTTAGCCCTCTTTTTATATTAACATCTGTCAGCTAATGAGTTGCCAAGCCAATTCTTTATGGAGATTTATTTGTAAATTGTCCAGATATACTGATTTAAATTGTTAGCTAAGTCACACACACTGTTTGAAATCTCCAGCTCCTGGAAGTCAAGCAGTCGATTCAAGCACTTCTTTTTCCCTCCGTATGCCTATATCGTACAGGAATGCAATTGTACCTGCCTGCCTGTCATTTCCTTCCCAGGTCACACAGTCCGCTTTCCCCACCATGCCCCAGAGCACCCCAGATTTGTGTTTTCCAAACCCAAACACACAATCTTTAGTGCTAATGCAGCTTTGGAGTTTGCACGGTTCTGGCATTACACTCATCTCTGCAACTCAACACAGATTTCCTGAGCCGGAGGCTACAGGCTGCCCTTTCACAAGGCGTGGGGTCATCCTCCCATCCCAGGAGAACACGGGGAGCAGGGAAGCAGGCACCTTTCAGACAGAGAAACGCTGTGAGGGAATTGGACAGAGGGCCAAAATGTACAGCAGCAGCAGACAAAACGGGCAGGAGACAAGCAGGCAGGGAGGATCTGCTGTGCTGGCTGCCTTTCTGAGCAAACCCTCCTTTTCCCCCCACTATCAACCTCTGTTCTTCAGCTTGTCACTTACTGTTTTACCTTTCCCTCCACCCTCCTTTCCTCTATAACGTCCTTTCTGCGGCTGCTTTTAATTCCCAGTTGGCTTATTCCCACTTAAGCTCACCCTCCCCTGCCAAAGCTCTTCACGGAAACAGCATTTCTCCTGCTGCTTTCACACCCCTCTTTTGTCTCCTGTGTGTCACCCCCCTTGTCCTCCTCCTCCAGGAGGTTTGAATGTCTCTGGGGCAGGGACCACCTGGAGCCCTGTTCACCCCATCCCTCATGCAACTGGGTCCCTGTGCTTGCTCTTTCTTTTCTTTTTTAGCCGCTATCCTAATAGATGTGACTAATCGCAGTAGCCTGTGATGTCTAGTAGGAGAGACTGATGAAATAATTGTGTAGCAGGGATGGAACAGCCGGGCTGATGGCGAAGCAGAGCAGGCATTAGCTGTGCCAGCCTTACATAACATTGCAGGCTGAGTGAGAAGCACCCAGAAGGAACTCACTTCTTATCTCACCCCTTCCTCCCCCTTTATTATGGAAAAAAAAATAAAAGAGAAAAAATAAAGAGAAAAAAAAAAAACCATCAAGGATAAATTCCCTTTCCTGCTGCTGCATGCCTGGGTGCAGGTCCCTCGGCTTGCGGTGGGGCGGGAGGGACGGCCGCCGCTCTGCGCCGGCTCGGGACTCGCTCCAGCTCTGATCCCACACGGTTTGCTGGGCACAGAGTCAGGTGTCACTGTTTAAAAAACGGTTCCCTGCCTTCTGATTCATGATGGCTTTTTTCCCATCTTGCAGTGGATGTGAAATATAATTTGAGTTTCAATATATGGCTGGGGGTGCCTTTCTTCTCTCGTTAATTAGTTATAACCCTTGCCTGCTACTGACGCTTGTGTCGTTTTAGATGGCTGATATCTGCTAACCACCTTTCTGAAAGATTACAAAAGAGCCAGGAAAATGAGAACAGGGAGATGGACGGATGGATGGACGGGTGAGGGATGCCTCTATTACAAGGAGCAAGCACAGAAAGCTTGGATTAGGGTGAACAGCTGGTGCGGATTCAATAATCAACTGCTCTGAAAGAAAAGCCTATTTTTTCTCATCCCATGGCATTAGAGAACAGGATACCAGAGCTGCCAACCTTACAATTGAAATCTGCCCACACAGAATAGCAAATTCCCCTTGGCTTGCATTTAAATGCTCCTGGCTCATTATAACTCCATACAGCCTTTAATACATACATGTGGTCTGCATATTACCCTGCAAACGGAGCGCTGCACTGCTTCTCTCAGCATGTCTCTGCCTTCATTTCGACACCAAAGGGAGGGACGGGGCGGGGGGAGAGAAAGGAGGACGGGGAGCTTATCGAGTTTACAGCTGCTGCTGCTGAGAATAGTGGTTTGATTCTCGCTGCCGGTCAGGACCCGTTGCCACAAGAGGCAGCAGGTTGGGGCGGCGAGTGTTGGTTTAACAGGCTTAGGAGGTCGTGCTTCGGCAGAGCTCCTCGGCAATAACGCAGCTGGTGGCCATCCCGGCGAGCCATGGCACAGGGAAGGGCTATGGCAACCTCGGCCATCAGCATCCACAGGGGAACAGTGGAGCTAGTAGATAAATCTCCGTATGAAAAATGGGGAGGTTTGTTGGCTGCTGATTTTCCCAGGTATTTTGGTGGCGTGAAACATGGCAGGGCTACCAAGACTTGCCCCAGTGCTATCAGCAGCAGCAGCTATAATTTGTTCTTCTTTCCCTCCCTGACAGCACACCTCCATCTCAGCCTGGGGAGCCAGCCCTGGGAAGCCAAAATAAAGCCCCTCTCTACCTTCACGTGGCACCTGAGCCCTCTTCTGGGGCTGCAGACCTGGGGACAGGCTGTGATCTAGGGAGCAAAAGTCCACCTGAACGTGGTGGTGACAAACGGGACAGCAAACAGCCGCCGAGTGGGGACGTTTTTCTCTCTGTTCTGCCAGATGTGAATCAGAGGTTAAAGGCTCAATCCATCCCACTGGATCCCACCACTCAGCCAGTCTCTTGGCTTTTCAGTAAAAGCAGAGGATTTTGTTCTTAATGTCGTCTTTTTTTTTTGGAAGATCAGGATAACAACAGTGACCAGAACTCTTGTTACGAAGCGATTTTGACCCATAGCAGGGTACTGAATATTCAGAGGGAGAGAGTTCGGTTTGCAGCCGAACACCCTATTAATAGTCATGTCATATTTCTGCTTATTCAGTGGCCTGTTTTTTAAGGGAAAACACGGCTTGTCCCTGCTGCCCCAAATGCAAGGAGAAGAATGGAAGGGGCTGCATGAAAATGTGTCAGCCTGGGTCCCTCCTGTGCTTCTTGCAGAAAGGAAAGGAAGATATTAATGCAGATGATTTTGTTACATAAATACATGTTGTATCAGGGCCATTTTTAGCATTTGTGGGGGTGTGAAGAACTTCTCCAAGCTGCGTATCTATTTCATAGGATTCAGCTGAACTGAGGAAAAGGACAGAGAGTTTTAAGGTAAACTATCAAGATACATTTTATTTAAGCCCACGCAATTCTGTACAGGGCTCCGCATGACAGAAAAAAGATTTTGCTACCACCTCTCTGGCCTTAATAGTGCTTTTTAATGCTTTGTAACAGAAAGACCTCTTAATATAATTGGATAAAATTAAGGACAAATTCGTCATCAAATTTCAAATAATATATCTGCCATTTGGCTTCAGAGAGTTTCAGTTTCTGTAAATTCCAAAGGGCTGCAACTTTCAATTAAAATTTAATTTTAAAATCCAGAAATCTAATTTTTAGTTTAATCCCAAAGTCATTTAGACTTCAAATAGATAATTTTCTAGTCAGGAAGGAGCCTGTGTTTGAATGAAAAATACAATCTGGGGCTAATTTAACAAATCAGGTTGATAACATATAGAACTTCTCTTGATTTTTGAGCAGTTTTCTATTACCCCTTCCATTTTAGCCTCATGCCCCATCCGTCCCCAGGGTGTACCTGTGGCTCATTTCTCTCTCCCTGATGTGTCCACCCATAGACAGGGCAGAGAGCAAACTGTGGCCCTCAACACATGGGGGACATTACACCCACCCTAAAAATGGGCCCAGGTTCTGAGGGGGCAGGACTGGCATGGGTAAAACTGGATTTTGCCCTCTTCCCACACCGGAATCGTCCAGCAACCAGAGCAGCAAGCAGATCCTCTGAGGTTCTTGCCTGCCAATGCTTCCAAAAAACATTTTTTTTATATTATCTCCATGGCCACCTGAGAACATTTTCCTTCTGGAAACCAGTTTGGGGGACTGTGTTTAGCTTACAGGAAGGCATCGCCAAAGGGAAGTTTTCATGAGATTAACTAGTGCTGCAGTTCTTGTTTCACATGCTCTAAAAGGATCTGATCACTTTGAAGGCAAACATTTTTTAAAAGGACTTACAAATCTAACTTTTTGTAAATCATCTGAGCTTGGCAATTTGACTAATTTCCAAACAGTGTCTACACTCGGTATTCCTGAGAGCTCACCATTCAGTATTACATGGCAGATCCTAGCTGGGTCACTGGTAGCTACAAGATGCCCAGAACTAGAGGGAAGAGAAGAAGGTTAAGGAGGAGAAGGGTTACCTAAATAAGTCTAATTTAATACTTGGCACACCCATGGCAGCCTCGATCCAGAGTATTTTACAAACATGGTAAAGAATGCTAGTCCCACTTCATAAAATCAGACAGAGATATGAGTCCATATTTTGGACACTTCACAGTTTAGGAACTCAACTTTTCTGCCACAGGGGTCAAGTTTCTCAAACCAATGTTTTTAATTCACCCTGAATCTGCTGTCACCTGTGAAATGCTGCTCTAAAAGATTCATTTAAAGCCTCCTGCTGAACTGGGGGTTTAAATGGAAAAAAAAGTCAAGAATTAATTTCACTGGTTACAATAGGGCTTTTTGATGGTATAACAACAAGAAAAGCTCAGAATCCCCCTGTGCCCCCCGTATTTGCTCCTCAACACTCCATTCCCTCATTCTGTTGATTATCTTGGATTTATTTTGGAGAGACTCAACTCCAGATGAAAACCTATCCTGCTGTTAAGGGAAGCAAGGTCTAAAATTATTGCTCAGCATTCATCAAACAAAGAGAGAAGAAAAATGCAGCATATCACAATAAGGATTCCTGGGTGACCCCTTAGACTGCAAAGCCCAGCTCTGGTCACAGTGCCAATAGTAGGAGGACATTCAGGAGTTTAGAGAGACTTCGAGAGGTCATAATCTATGGGGAACAATAAAACTGCTAAAACTACGCTTTACACAGGCTGACTACCCAAAGGCATGGTTTCTCTTTTTTGAAGCAGAAAATAAAGATCTTTGGGACAATAGAGATCTTTTGGGACAAATAAAGATCTTGAGACAAAGAGTAAAATTAATTTGCAGTAATAATGCACTCAACATTACTTTCACTTTCAGTGAAATTCAGTGCAGAAAATAAAATAAGAGAAGTCTCATCATCAGGAACACTTAAACCTGGTTCAAAATAGGATATACACCGGAGAGAGGCAGTACCTAATATGGAGAGTTGGTGCTGGATGAAGCAAATAATATAGAGACAGGTCTTTTCTACCTTTTGTTTCCATTAGAAACATAGAGTTTCCCCAAGACATTTGTCTGACTGCTTGCCACACAACACCACCCCAAAAGCAGTTTTCAGTGTGTGGCAGCTGATACTTAAGAGAGGTTTGCAAAACCAAGACATCACCAAACAAGTCACAGTGGCAAGCAGGTTAAAAACTAAAAACCTGTAAACAATAACACCAGTGAAATCATCCTCTTCGACTGACACTCTGCATTAAAAATGAGCAAGTAAGGGAAATATAGAAAGGAGGGAGAATGCAGTTCCATGCTTTCAGCATGTGGCTGGGAAGCAGGAATACATCAACATGGGATTTTGTGAAGATTTCACTGAATTCAGTATCTGTACTGGCAGTCCTAGCCTGGGCCAGCTGGGAGCCACCACTGCAGACACCCCCTGGTACCCCCTCACCAAAGTGTCCTTCTGCAGTCACAACAGTAATGGAGGCATCACAGAATCACAGAATGATATGGGGTTGGAAGGGACCTCTAGAGATCCTCTAGTCCAACCCCCAGACCCTCTAGTCCAACCCCCATCATAATCACCCTTCAGCATCGCTGAAGAGGGAATCAACACAATGAAAATTTCTATGTAACTGCAGAAATGCCTATTCTCTTTCACCTAAGCTCCTTAAGTTAGGAGCTTTGAGGTTCTTGTGTCCCTCTCTAAGCAGGAAAGAAATAGGTCGCTTCAGGAGGTAGTTTTGGCTTTGTCCCTATGGCCATTTTTCCTGACAGCTAAAGCAATATCACAGAATCACAGAATATTTGTGGTTGAAAGGGCGCTTTGAGATCATCGAGTCCAACCACAACCCGCCGCCCCCTCAAAAAAAAATCCCAAACCACAAAAACACCAACAAACCAACACACACACCCCACACACACCCCAGACAGACGCAAACCAACAATCTCGGGCACTAGAGCATGCCCTGAAGTGCCACATCTACCCGTTTCTTAAATCCCTCCAGGGATGGTGACTCCACCACCTCCCTGGGCAGGCCGTTCCAGTGCCTGACCACCCTCTCAGGAAAGTAATTCTTCCTAATATCTAATCTAAACCTCCCCTGCTGCAACTTCAGACCCTTTCCTCTGGTCCTGTCATTATTCCCTTGGGAGAAGAGGCCAACACCCACCTCTCTACAACCTCCTTTCAGGTAGTTGTAGAGGGCAATGAGAATGCCTATTCTCTTTCACCTAACTAAGCTGCTTAAGTTAGGGGCTTTGAGGTTCTTGTGTGCTTCTCTAAGTAAGAAAGAAATAGGTTACTTCAGGAGGAGGTTTTGGCTTTGTCCCTGTGGCCATTTTTCCTGGCAACTAAAGCAATGTAATCAGACATCTCTTCCTCCTCTTCTCCCCACCCGTACCATTGCAGGTGGCTGGCTGACAGGGGAGCAATGGGGTGAACTGGGTTTGTGACCCCATCTGGGTTAAAAGAAACCCTGCCAAAAAACCAACCAACCAACTAAACCCCACAGATATTAGATAAACCTAATCAGTTTAGTGGAGGAAACAAGCAGTGCCCTGATAGTGAGAGCATTTGTTCTCCAGAGACATAAATCATCCTCATGGGTTTACATCAAGAATACAGAGGTGCACAACAGGTACTGAACCCAGTCTACAGGTTTTCTCAGGAACCAGGAAAGTTTGAAGGACTGCATGAGCAGACACAAAAGGGAAAAAGTAAGAAGAGGTAAGTCACAAATTCATAGTAAATTTATGAGAAGTGGAAGGACCTTCACTCTTCTTCCCTCATCTGTCATCCTTACAAAGGAAAGAGAAAAAAGTTGATTTTACTATGTTATCTTAGCTCTTTTTCAACAGACACAATAGACTGCATTTTGTTGCTGTAAACCTGCTGCCAACAAAGAATATATTTGTCCTAATGTGCTGCTTTGTTCACAGCGCTGTACAAAAATTACATTATAAGGACACAGACACAGAATCTATTTAATCACTGTAATACATTACATCCCTACTCAGTGATGTTTCAATATACCCACACAGGAGTTTGGAACTGGAAGTTTCCTTTGATAAATGCCTTCCTCTTTATTCTTATACCTCTATACTGGACCATTACCTTGGACATTAATATATATGTATAAACATATATTGTGTTGTTTTGCTGGTGCTGTACGTGGTTGTACACACACATCTTTGCCTGCTCAAACAGGACTTGCAGCCCAGCTGCATTTGATAAATATTGCCTAACTCTATTTGATAAATGCTCCCTTTAAAATCTTTCCTCTATAACATGAAAAGTCAATGCCCTAATTTTAAGTTGCCCTTTGAAAGCGAGCCAGTATTCAGATGGATATCGACTCTGGGCCTGCTGGTTGTTCTGCAGCAGTGTTTGGAAGGCTGCTGTTCTAATGAATGTGCTAACATTTGATACACACACTAACAAAATCAATAGTGCTATTTTTAAAAAAAAAGCATGTGGCTTTACTGAGTACACTGTCACTACCCCGCCGTGCAGAAGTTTACTAGAAACCTCCCTATACGACCAAATTGATGCATCTGGCTCATTTCTCTACTTGCTTGCCAGAATGCATAATTCTTCAAGGACATTCAAAGTCAGCCTCTGCAGCAGAAAAAAACGGTGCTTATTTAAGTTTGAAGTGTATGCGGTAGCCAGTACCTGAAACTCCCATGCAAGTGTCAATTTTTCCTCATTTCTGCCCTGCTGTTGGCACAGAAGAGACCTAGGGGACCTAACACAGCTTTTCACATCAGAAATTCCTGCTTCTGTGGTTTCTGAATGAATTGGGTGACTACAGCAGAGAATAAAATGTATTTATAGTCACTGTTGAATAAATTAAGCCCTGCTCTTTTGCTCCTTGCCTTCAGTAAGCAAACACACGGAGACGTTCTTGAATCCAAACCTCTGCTGCAGCCCATCTAAGTCACCCCATTTTCCAAGCAGCTACTGAGAACACCCAGTCCATGTGAGTGAAGAGGCTAGAAACCTGCAAGGGAGAGGAGTGTCTGTAAGAAGCAAACCCAGATGCAATCCAAATGCAGTGTATATTCAAGCACTTCTAGTCATGTTGACTTGATTCCAGCTCTGAAAATGTGTCTTCTCCTTCAGGAACTGATTCAACACTGTAGTATGTGGGCATATTCTTGAACCAGAGACTAAATACAGCACTAGAGAAGTCAACAGTTAGGGCAAGATAGAAGATCAAACAGGTAACAATCTAATATTATGTTCAAGTATGTCTTCCTTCTCTGAAAAGTTTCATAATTTAGGATTATAGAAATACATGAATCAATCAAAACTAGTTATTTCCATCATTTGAATCTTCAGTGCTAGTTAGTTGCCAAAACATGGCATCATTCTCATCAGAAGGAATAGAAATTTCTTCATATGCATTTGTATGTGCTTGTACCAGGCATAGGTTGACTGAAAAAGAAGCAAAGCAGTTATACAAATTTTAAGTGAAAAAAGCTTCCATTTTCTTCTAGCTTGAGCAAGCATTGGCCACGGTAGGAAAAACATGACCTTTTTTTTTTTTCTCTTTGACTTTACCATATCCCACTTCAACACTAAGGCTCCCAAAGAAAACACAATACTGGAAAGTTCTTACAGCACATGGGCATCTCCCTGAAATTCTGTAGAACTGATACAGAAAAGACAGAGCATTCTTATCAGAGATTCTGAGGATATTCGCTAATGGGAAAGTCTGGTAATTCAGAGCCTTTCAAAGAATATTTTTTCATACAATGAATAATTAGACAGGGAAGCTCATTGTCACAGGCTGTTATCTGAGTGGAGAGTAGAATCAAAGTATACATTCAAAGGGAGACCAGACACTGTAATGGGTTAAGAGTACATAATAAGCACAAACCCGAAGAATTTTGGAGCGAATAAAAATCAAGTTCCATGTATTATCTCACCATGGGGTATTAGGAATGGGCTTTTCTTGGTGCCAGATTACCACCGTTGGCCTTCTGTGCTGCTTCTTGCCTTGTCTTCCTAAGTGCCTTGGGAGGTGTCCCTGCCAGACAAAATACAGCAGCCACATGCAGGCAAGCTGCTGGCAGCCAGCAATTACAGCAGGCACAGGCTTTGGGACAAATTATACCAGTCCAATGAGCATTTCGGACCACACCTGTGTGAAAGCCTGGGCTGAAATCTCCTCCCTTGCTACCAGTGGTAGCGAGTTTAAAGCTGTGATGGCGATGCCCACTGCTGCAGCAATCAGCTCTGGCCTGCTGAGAGCCTACATATCTAGATGTCATTATCCCCATTTTAAAAAGACATTTAAGATAAAAAAGAAATGAACCGAATTATCCAATTTATCTGTATATCAAGTGAAGAACTGATCCTGGTGTTCTTGAGCCCCAGTGAACTGCTTTAACCCTACCTTCCCTCCTACAGAAACACTGTAAAATTAGACCAAAGTGGCCTCTATGCATCTATAAATGTCTGATACCGGGAATGCAGAGAAGAAAAGGACTATTCTGCCCGGCACACATAAGCAGTATCATGTAAACAGGAAAGAGTGGGAAGACAATCTCCGCTGCGGGCCTTTTTAATGAAACTGTACTTGTGAAACTACAATCCAATAAGGAATAGGGAAGAGAGCACAGGAAACCATCTATCGATCCACAGCTCATTCTGATCCCACATTATTCCAACTGGAACAGGAACCTCATACAAGAAATCCAGAAGCTGGTGGCTGAAAAGGTGCTACACGCTGATGGCATGCGAATGACAGCCAACAGAGCAGCTGGGGACCCAGGTTTGGAGGCACCACTGACCATGTCTGAAGAAGACCACAGAAGGTGGGTCAGCCAGAACAGCCATGAATGTGATGGCAGGATGGAGCAGCAGTGAGGTCTACAGACAAACATACCAAACTTCACCCAGCTCACCGAGCCACCGCAAACGTTTGCTGAATTCTTCCCCATGTTCTTCTGTCTCATATTATTTAATCTGCCTCAGTAAACACAGCCTTTCACCAAAAAGTCAAGCTATCACAGGCTGTTCTGTGGGTTGGGCATCACGTCAGGGTGTCTAAGCACACAGATATTAGGTTAGCTCCTGGGCAGGTATTCATCAGGTCTAACCTGATAGAGTACCAGCTATTTTTTCTCTTCAGCTGACGTGCCTTTTCACATATAAGTAATATAAATGTGCACATTTCTGTGCAGATCAGTAGACAATATTACTTTGCACCCAGAACACGGGCTCTGCTGACTTTTCGAGCTCCTACCACTCCTCGGGCAGTTCATTCAATCATGATTCATTTTAAGCAGATGATTTCCACAATGCTGGACAATTTCTTCCTTTTTTATTACGTGATCCCACCAACTATAGAAGATAATTTGGCACCATGCAAAATTTTATTATGTGCATGGATACATCCTGCAAGTTGTAACGATACCTCTGGATAATCAAGGATGTTCCAGAAAGGGATGAACTTCATTATTTATAGGCTCAGATTTTTATGAGAAGTACATCACGGCTGATCAGTGTTTCTCTAAAATCTGATACTTTACCCATTGCTGTAAGAGAATTAACAGTACTGGAAGGCATTAATATGTCTTACCAAAAATCATATACTTGATTAAAGCACTAAGAACATTTCGTTCAGGCTCAATTAAGACCCTTTGTAGAGTGAAACACCTGGTGAAACACGATAAAAGTACCAGCCATCCAATGCAGTGGGTCAACCTCTGAGCCCAATGATGAGTCGAGCAGAGGGATTCTCTGGCCCAAACCAACACAAGTTCAATGTTTGTATGTGTGTGAGAGAGAGGGGGAAAACCAGCTAAAACCTACCCAAAGAGCAAGGGGTGATGTTGCAAGAATAGCTCCAAGAGGGAGTCTGCAGGAAGCTCCGTGGACACAGAATACAGGCAGATTTGGGGAGTGAAAATGGTCTGGATGCTTTTTTATTTCTATTGCAAGCACACAAACAAGATTCTGTGTGTGTGTGCACTAGCTGTAAATAAAATGTTTTTGTTTATGATTAAACCTCATGAGAAATTTCCAAAGAGAAAAAAAAAAAAACAAAACCTGCAAAGGCTCTGAATATTCACTGACCACTCAGAGGGACCACAGTGCCCAAAGGACACCTGGTCACCTCCTCCTGCCTGTGCTACAGACAGTTCCAGCTGGCAGCCCTTTCCCCTGGCACCTGATGGTGAGACAGGTACCAGTGTGGGATACCGACCTGTTGTTAGGTTCTGTGGGACTGACGGAGCGTGGGCTGCCTTAGAGTGGGCAGGACGACAATGCGCATCGCATGCCGCAGTGCCGACTGTGGGATCTAAAATCTACAGGAAAAAAAAGAAGGGCCCAGGGCTTCCTGCAGATGCTACACTTTAATTTACACAAACACAAGTGACAGACACTTTGGAAGTTTCCACTTTGTACTCTGCTTTCATCTTAATGAGTATTAACTTATCTTTCCAGCAAGGGAAAACCCAGAGAACTCTGGTGAAGAGGGGAAAACTGCAGTACTTCTAATATTCCCCTTCACTCAGCTGGTTATACTTTATTTAGACAGGTATGTACGTAGGTGCACATTATCTCTAATAGCCAGGTTTTACCAAAAGGAGCTAAATTCATCACTGTGGCAATTAAGGAAAGCTCCAGCAGGATCACACCCAAGCTGAATTAAGCCACAGGACTCCTTAAATCTGTTCCCCTCAAACTGTGAGCAACAC
The DNA here is from genome assembly GCA_033628505.1 of Tringa tobata. Lineage (NCBI taxonomy): Eukaryota > Metazoa > Chordata > Aves > Charadriiformes > Scolopacidae > Tringa > Tringa tobata. The sequence continues at coordinate 5,616,950 of JAHREE010000173.1, read as the reverse complement.
ACGGATGCTGTTGCTCCTCAGCAGCCTGGACTCATCTCACTGCTGCTTCCTCAGGCTTGGCTGCTCTCTGGCCAGCTCCCGTGACTTTGACCATGCCCCTTTGGCCTGGCAAAAAAAAAAAAAAAAAAGAGGGAATGCCTTTCTGGCCGTTTAGCATGCTGAAATGGATGGGCACCAGGGCTGATTAGTACTGGAGCTGTTTGAGGGAGAAGGCAGGGTCCCACGGCCAGGGTGGGAGGAAGACTATGACGATGGCAACTAGCTAATATATGGCTGAGGTCCTCATGGAATTACAGCCTGCACTTTGAAAAGCAACAGTTTTCTTTCAGTAAAAGGAAGGCTCTAATGTCAACAGAGGTGTGGTAACTTTTTAGGTAACTGCCAGCGACCTAAACATCTGCTGCAATAGTACAATAGAAGAAAAAAGTGACTTGATCTACCTAGCATCTAAATTACTTTTTTTCGTGTTAACTGATCAATTTCTCGCAAGATGTGCTCACCTTTTACCGAACAGCATATTGTGAAAACGAAGCAATTCTTTCACAAGCTGCAAAACACAGTCACTGCAAGTGGGCACCAGTGCACACGAGGGAGCCAGTGCCAGGAGGCATCGTACCCCCTGCCCAAGAGCTCCTCTTTGTATTTATTATATCTTAAAACAATCTGCTCTCCGCAAGCTGAATTTCAGAGCCTCGAGGTGCAGGATCGAATCGCACACTCTGATGGTGCCACTGGTACGGCGGAGGAAGCCTGACGCTGTGCTGCTTCACCTGCAGAGCGCAGGAGGACCAGACCTCAGAAGTGATGGGTACTCACAGCTAGTGCCAATGGCAGGGCACGGCCCAGCGCCTGGCACCCCACTCCGAGGGCATCTCCTGCTTCTCCCCAGCAGGTGCTACCTGCTCAGCCTCTCCATTTCCAATTAAACAGAACGTCATGTTTACAGTGGTGTTCATTGCAGCTCTGCATGTATTTTGAACCTTTCTGCTCCACGGAAACAGAAGTTTATGCGGGCATTTGGACATCTCAGGGCACCTCATCTTCTAAATGAATGAAACCTCTCAACACCCTTCTCCAGTAGGTACTGTGTCATCAGCTTCCCCAAGCAGAAAACAAGTGCTTTGCTGCTGAGCGGGCTGCTGAGGCAGGAGCATGTCCATGGCACAGCAGCAAGGGGAACCAGCCGTGCACCGAGAGGGCAAGGACTCTGCTGTGTCATCAGGCCACCGTGGCCTCCCATAGCCCCAGCTGAGGGTCAGCCCCACGCTGGCTCTGCCCGAGCACTTCAATAGACCCATTTAAAGGTACCAGAGCAGGATTTGCCCTTGCCTTGTTCTGCCAAATTAAGGTAACCGGCAACAGAGAAAATGCCCAGAGAGGATTTTTCCAGCCTGTCATCCAAGTAGAAAAAAGGAATAGGAAAAAAGAGAAGTAGAAAGAAGGGTGACAGAGGAAGTCAAACTGAAAACAAGAAGGGTAGGTAGGGACCCATACCTCCGGGGTCTTTGGCCCAGGTTCCTCACTATCGTACCATGTCATGTAAATCTCCTTAAATTCAATCTCACACTTGTTTGACTTCTTCTCAATCCCCCTACTCCCATTGGAAAGCTATTTTGGAACCCCACTCCTCTCGTGGCTAGAAGCCTTTTAATTTCCAGCCTAATTTTATTCATAGCCATATGTCCACCTGTTCTTGTGCCAGCCTTGTACCATAGCTTAAATAGTTCTCCCTGGATGAAGTTAACCTCTCAGTTCTGGTTACATGCTTAGCTTAAGCTGACTCCATGTGTGAGCTACTGCCAAACAGGCATCCCCTCACCTCCCTCCAGCCGGTGGCACAGGTGCATCCTGCATCTCTGCTCTTCACAATGTGGTCATACTTCCTCCTCTGTACCACGCTGGTGCTCACACAGTACTGCTGAGCTCATGGTCAACCAGTCTTGGAAAACTCATCTAAGCTGAAAATTAACTCAGAAAAGATCCACGATCCCACAGTTATGGTTTTTTCCATTGAGAAAGAGAATGAAAAGGTCTGAAAGATCCAGTGAGGTGGGCAGAGAAATTGGACACAACTGCTCCCTGGGATGAAAGCAGAGCCTAAAGGTCACGGTCAGTCCTGGGGCTTTATTTGCTGAACCCTGCCCTGACGTGCTCTTAGCAGCTTTGCCTTCCCCAGAGAAGTTCCTACGTGATTAAAAACCTTTCCTTGGGTAGTGGTGTGAGCATCCCAGTGCCAGGGAGCAAGAAGAGGCAATGCTGACAAACCAGGCCATGGCAGTGCCTTGGCTAGTGGTTTCCTCACATCAGACAAATGTGAGTTAAGCACAAGAAACATCTAACCACGTAAAATTGCGGTCAGGCATACGCTTACGTGTGTCATTGATATAGAGCCTATGTGTCCCTTCATATCGTATTTTGTGAAATGCAAAATGTAAAAAGATGAAACAGACCTCAGAAGAGTAATAGGAGGAAATGGAGAGAAAAAACTTTCTCTCCAGAGAAAAAAAGAAGAAAAGAAAATGTAGTCAAAGCACTCTTTAAAAGAATTTGCATTTTAAACTCTGATGGGCTACCTGGTTCTTGGTGTCTGGTCCCTCACCACCCTCTCCTAAGCCCACGGTGGCACAGCATGAGTGACAGGTCTCCCCAGGTCCATTGTTTTCAGGAAGGTTGTAAAATTGCCAGAGTACCTCCAAGAATTCAACACTTCATTCACTTCTCACCTGATGACAAATATGTGTTCAGATGAGACGTCCCCTGGCTAGAAAGGCGTCCCTCTGCCCAGCAGCTGAATCACGTAAACCCTCTTGCAGCTTTAACACAGGACCCTGATCCCAGGAGCCAGGGCCTGCTTGAGGTCACGGGCTGGCACCACGACGACTCTACAGCCTGCATTTGCAGAAGCTTCCCCTGGATCACGTCAATCCTACCTTAACACCACAACCACTTCCTTCCTTCCCTCTCACAACTCTACCCAACGCAGGGTTGTCCCTGTCAGAAAGCCCAAGGGTCCCTGTCAGAAATGGAGGTGCAATTGTTGGGCAGGACCACTGTAAAGAGACCCAAACTCCCTGGTACCTGCTGGGATGGCTGGGATGGATAGACCTATACAGCGAGTTTACTGCCCATCCACAGACCAGCTGGGCTTCGTGCGTGTGGCGAGTCTCACGTGAGGGACACATCAGCCATCTGCACACGCACGGAGAAGCCACTCTGCGTCTCTCTGCAAACACCAGTTGGTCTTCTGGGGTTTCTGGACATCTTACTCTGGGTGGAAAAAGAGGGCTTGTCCTACTGAGGTTTTGCCCTTTGGAATATCAGAAATCTTCCCTTTAAACTATCTTTGCTTTGTTACAGAAGTAAGTATTTCCTGAATAAAAATCAGGAAAAAAGTAGGAAATAATTAAGAGTTACCTTTTATACTGTTTTAGAAAACCCTACAAATATGAAAATTACCTAATCCTTAGATTAAAGCCATATTAGGAGACTGGAGGAATATATAATTGCTCTGCTGTCTGGATTATCTGATGGAATAACACTCAGAAGTACTGCTTGCCAACTGCAAACATAAACCTGGTTTATTGCATCCCCAACAAAGTAGATTATGTTTTTGTGGTGCCCTTATCCACATGTTCAATCAACAGGACTGCATTACCTCCCTCAGTGACCTTCACATTGCTCTTCAGAATTAAATAGCCAGGCATTAGTCCCCAGCTCCAGCCAAGGTAATTGGCTGCAGTGCGAGTGGTGTGACCTGGGGCAGAGCTTTGTGGTGGCATCAAGGTCAACTATCTCAGAAGAGAGAGGAAAAGCCCCAGCAGAGGAGACCTTCACCTTGAACCTGCCGTGCATCACCAGGAAGGCTCAGCCGCTCTGAGCGCTCCGTGCTGAACCGTGGTCCTACCAAGAGTGGCATCAGGCACCACAGAGAAAGGGAAGCCAAACAGTAGAGTTCCCCCAGTGCTGCTCTAATTAAGCAGTTAATTAGGTGTGAGCTGAGATGGATGTGTTGCTGCAAACTGTGGGTTTGAGGTCCTGGTCCCAGTCAGAACAAGGGCAAAGGTACAGATTTAGGCTCAGTTGGAATGAAGCTGGAAAATCATTATTTGATCTAGCAAGATTTTCTCCACCGCTGAAGGACTTCACCAGTTTTACAGGTCATATGGACCTACATTAGAGCAACCTGTCTCCTTTATTTCATCTGGCATTTCAAACACTGTCAAATCGGAAGGAGTTCTGTCTTCCATGTTTTAATCCACCCGCCTTTGGCAGCCTGTGGCTTCCCCAAGACAGACTTCAGTTCCTGAGAAGACCATCTCAGAGATCTTTCCTGACTACCTGAGTCCTGGAAAAAATTACATAGGGAAAATTTTCCCTAATTTACAATATTTTATCATGCATTAAAGAAAAGAGGTATATATTTTTTACTGAGCTAAAACCGTTCAATTTTACAGTTTGCAATTATTGATAACTATCTTAAGACAGAAATCCCTAGATATTTTAAATCTCTAATCATATTGTCCTAGCTGTGTTACCCATAGAGAACAAGATACAGCTACGTAAAGCTGCTATGGTTTCCATATGTATTCAATTATCTCTCTTAGTTTTGTGTGTCCGTCCCCATACTCTCCATTCAGCTCAACATTCACTAAATATTTTAAGTGAGTCCATGTGTGCATCACCAATTGGCACTTTGGGGAAAAACTATGGCTATTTTATCCATCTCAATGTATGGGCATGATCGTACCACTAATCTGCACAGAACTGTGAGACGTTGTCCCTTTTCCTCCTACCCCCCCACCTCAGGAAAAAAAATATCCCAAACTTTGGAAAACGGGTCATGCGAATGCAGTGATTTCTATAGGGAGCCTGAGGAACAATGTACACATTTGCTGCATGTAGTGGGTTCCCATTGTCTCGTCTTCCTGCACATAATGGAGGCTTTGCCAGTGGGGAGGGAAAATGGGGAACAAATGGATGGACAGTAAAGATGATGTCGGCAGAAAGTGCAAGAACCTCCTCCTGCTTCTGTTTCTTTCAAAGCCTGGTGCATAGTAATTCCTCTCCATTGTGGTATAGATAGGGTATATATTCATGATATGCTTGTTAAAGAAATTCTGGTTGTCAGTAGAGAGGCCTGTGCAAGTGCCTTTATTGCCCCAGCCCCTGGGAGTTCAGACCGTATGGGATCCCGGAGTGGGGAGCCAAACACCAGCTCTTATGTTAATGAAGATTACAGTGAAGAATGGAGGGGCTGAAAGCCCGGCCGCTTACCCACTGACAGCAATTCAGGGGATTTTCCCTTACAACACCAGAGTGCTCCACTACAGCTAAGTTTTATCAGAACTTTCTTTACAAACCGTTTCAGAGGTTTCATAACCGGGCTGGAAAAAATTACATGGAGATAAACCCTTCAGGCCTCAAATAAACATAAAAAGGGGCTGTTATTTTTGACTGAAAGACACAGAGATGAAACCAGCAAAGCACTGCAAATACACATACAAAAAGCTATATAGTTAGAGTTCTGAGCTGCTATATGTTCAAAGAGTTGCAGAGAAGTCAGATAAAGTTAATTCACCCCAGCTGATAATGTAGATTGTGAAAATTAACAGATCTTTTTTCTAGCACTTTTAAGTCAATTATACCGATCTGAAGCAAAAAAAATATTTTCTGCTAAATTCTGTGGGATGACTCAAGAAGTCTGGAGGGAGGTGATCAGTTCCCATTCACTTCCAGAGGACTTTTCCCCCAAGGATTTGAAGTGGCAATCAGCAGCAATGGTAGTTCTTCCATCTCTGCCTCCACCAGTCTCCTCCACAAACCACAAGCTGTGAGATTTTAAACACTCTATTACTACAAGTGGAGCAATAAAAGATATTGCTGAAGCATCACTTTTCAGATCATTCATCAGTTCTCCGTATATTTTTGGTCTGAGAGAAAAAAAAACCCCACCTACATTAATTTCTTTTTTTCCTGAACTTTTGTTTTCGTAATGCTTGGTAACAAGATCCATTCCAAGCTCTTGTACAAAGAATTCCTTGGAAACTATAAAAGGCATCTTCCTATTGATAAATTTGGGCACCGGTGGGAAGATGCAGTGTTTTCAGCCCGTGTGTCCTCACTGGCTCCACCCTGGGCTAACAAAGATGGAGCATCTTTACTGCTGAAGGACGCAGTGGTGGTCCTGTGTAGAGCACCTTCATAGCCTTAGCCTTTGAAGGCACAGATCTGAAAACTGGTTTCACCATGGAGAAACCAAAGATCACAGAAGGGCTGGGATATCTCTTTCCTCATGCAAGCTGGCCCCTCCATGGAAGAGGGGAGACTGTGAGGAACCTGACAGCGCTGCCAACATGCTACTGACTGTGAGCATTAAACCTGTCTTAAACAGAGGAAATTAATACCAAGCAGCTCATTTAAATGGCATCTCATTTGGGACAAAAGCCAGGAAATATAAACATTGGTTTGCTCTGCTCATCACTCACATGACTGTGCCTTTTGTTTTTAAGTGTGATGAGCAGCAAGGATAGAAAATCAGTCCCAGCTCTGAATTTCCTGGCTTTTGTCAGTTGATGTCACACCCATAACATTATTCAAACAGAGGTTTTTGTGTGTAACTGATAAATGTCGACAAAGCCCTGTCTAATGCCTTTTAGGTTGCTAGGAAACCCGGCTCTGTAGCCACCACAGAGATATCTCCAGCTAGGGGCTTAGATAAGCTCTGACTTGTTTTGATTAGGTGAGCTTTATTGCAGAAAAGACAGCAGCATGCTTGACATCACGAAAATATGACCTGCTACAAAAATGATGGCCCAAAGATCATTTATTGCTCACGGTCGCATCCATGGGAGGACACTAAGAATACATTTCTAGCCCATCAAATCACTTCCCTCCAGAAAAATCCACACCTCCTAATTAAGGTCTCCCAGGTCTCCTAGGACCGGGAGCAGCTACTGCTAACACCTCTGTGTTAAATAGTACTCTGGTGAAAAGTCATTATTAGCCTGGCTTAATTTCATGTTTCAGGAGAACGGCGGTACTTGTGGTCTAGTGGGCAGAACAGATAACTAAGAATCGGAATACCTGCACTCTTCTCTCAGCTCTGCAACTTAGTGATGGTGCCCAGGAGATAGGTCTGAATGAGCTGTACCTGTGGCAGATATATATGCAACCCCATTAATGGAGGGGTCAAAGGGATGTGAGCTTCTCTGCTGCTGCTCATGGTGACCTGGGGTCTGCTCAGAGGTTCTGGGTCTCCCTTCTGACCCAGCCTGTCTCTGCCTGCTTATGCTACACCAGTGCCCTGCCTCTGCCTACAGTGTGCCCAACAGGCATTTGGTGGAATAGTGGAAAAGTCATGTCCATCCGATAACTCATTTCCATCCTTCACCTCCCTACCAATAGGAAGTTTTTCCCTTGATCAATCCGAGCACCTTACTTCTTGTCTTGTCCATAGCACATATAACCATAGCACATATAATCCTTCCCCCTCTGCAAAGACCTTTTTTTTTTTTTATATTTGAAACCAGCTATCCTTTCTTCGTCAGGCAACCTTTCTCTAAACAAAGCAACTTAAACTTTCTCAGTCTTTCCTCATAAAGCATATCTTCCTGAATGTCTTTAATTCCATGGTGTATGGCCTGAGAAGGCAGGGCAGATATTCTGCAAGCTATAGACAAAACCCAACAATATCGAGTTGAAAGCACCAGTCTGACCACAGGCTTAGTCACGCTGTACCTGTGAGCTATGCAGGCTTTGCCCAGTTTGCTGGCAATCCAGCTTGGGATCACATCATCCACTCTTTTAATCAGGAAGGGATGAGGCAGACACATCTGATGATGTATAGGGTTGCCAGGAGGTAGTCGTGTCCAACTTGACCAGTTGAAACTACATGACAGAGACCCTGGGTTCATGCTGGGGTGTAAGCAGACTCAGGACTTTCAGTTTGGTCTAATTTTACATTTGCATATTTACATTTGATAACGTGCACAGATCAATGAAGTACCCTCATGTGACAGATGCAAGGCATACCAGTCAGAAGAGACAACCCAGCTGAATTGCAAATGGAGTTTAAAAATGCTTTCCCTAAATTCACGCCCAATTACACAAAAAGTTTTATTCACACAGAAAGTGTCATCAGCCCGTAATCATAGCATTGTTAAAGAAATCTCTGCTCATCAATCTATCTCAGGTAAAGCTATTACAGGAGTTAAAATGTGATCCAAAAGGTGAATACAATCAGGTTCTTTCCAGCTAATTGGGAAAGCGAGTTTCAGAATAACGATTCTGTGCAGAGAACTCTGCAGCTGAAGTGTTTCAGTTGGGAGAGCTCGGTACAAACAGGTACTTTCCAAACCATTCAGTATATAGGTTAATATTAACATTAGGAATTGCACATTTAACTCAACAGTCTAGGAAGCAATGATCTGGTGTGCTTCCCTGCACCCACGATTAAGCCTTGGCTTTGTGTACTGTGTTCAAAAACACCATTGTGTACTGAGACCCTGTTATAGAGGAGGAAAAAAGCCTGTTAACACTGTCTTTGCAGCCCACACCTGGAGCAAGCCCTGGTCCCCTGGCTGTCCTGTACGATTTGTCCTGTGTCCCTCAGGAGCACGTGAACCATGACCACACTGCAGCGCTCCAGGAACAAACCTGGCATCCTACCAGTCTCCACTGATGTCTGCAACGGGGGGATGAGCATCCCCACGCCTCCCTAGCATCAGGGGCAGAATGCGCTTGCCCCATGCCTGGCAGAGGACCACACCAGCATCCTCCTCATGAGGTGACCAAGCCCAGTAAATGAGTGCAGAGGCTGTTGCAAAAATACCCTGCCCGCTTCTGCTGTGACCGCGTCTGCTGCCATTGCTTCCTCAGCACAGGATTTCAGGGTCTCACCACAGAAAACCTCACGCGTCGGGGTGCAGGCAAGGCCAGCTCAAACTAGGGCTACGGATGGCTACACACAGATGCCTGCTAGAGCTGATTTTGGCCAGATGGTGTTTGTGCACTACTGTTGCCCCAATTACGTGCCTGGCTCTTAGCTGCCAGCCAAGCTGTGACATGGCAAGTTGTTATATGCAAGTGCTCTCGGGGCCTGGATGTCACTGTTGGCAAACAAGGATGGGAGGCTGCTGGTGGAAAAGGCTGCTCGTGTGTGTGTGAGTGGTACCCAAGGCACGGGGCGAGATGAGCCTCTTTTGTCCTGGCCCCTGAGCTGCCCATGTCTGCTGAAGAACGCCTGAATCACACAGTGTATCTTTCCTAGACATAGTTGTAACTCAACGGTACTTTTTACTCTCATCTCTCCAGTAAATATAACTTAGGCAAGACACCCACCAGAGCTAGGGGCAATGCCAGAGTCATGGCCTCACGCTTGGGGCCCCTCCACTTCTCCTGAGCGTGGCAATAAAGCCAGAAGGGGTGAATAAACGGCCATAGCGAGTCTGACCTGTCTCAAAGCTTGTCAAGGTTGTAGAGCTCTCAGACTCAGTGTGATGGTCAAGTCCCAGGTGACCATGAAGCACAGAGCTTCACGATAGGGGCATGTATGTCAAGCTGTGCTAGCATTATGGTTGGCTTCACAGCTCTTTCTATGTGCAGCCTTTGTTTTGATGAATCTGAAGTCAAATTACTTACTGCTGTGGGCCAAACCCACAGCAAGAACTGGCCTCAGACAGTTCATGGCACATGGACAACCTGGACATCCTGAATATGCAAGTCCTGAATTTCTTTTTGTACCTGACAAACTTTTTGTTTTTTCAATTACAAGGTTCCGCACAAAAACTCAAGTGGTCAAATAGCGAGAGAATGGATTTAGGGCTCCCCAGATTTGTACTGTTCATGCCAACTAGGAGCCTTGTGAGCACAGCTGAGTGACATTTGTGTGCATGAATATAAGCCTATGGGTGCTGGACAATGCTCTTGGGGGGAGGGAGTGAATATGCCCAGGCCTGTGGAGGTAGTGTATGTGGTGTGCAGGTCCTTGAGAAGAACCCGCTCAAATGCATCCAAGTTTCTTCACAGAGGTAGTTATTTAACTTGCTTCAGGTAGGAGCTGGACTGATGTGGTTGCGTGTAGATGACTAGGACACCAGGGCCAAGCAGCAAATGAGACTACAAATGGACTGCGTGGATGTGCCCAGAGCCATCGATTGTGTTCACAAAGTCTGGGAGGAACAAGTACAGTTTTTCCAACTGCACTCTGCACAGTAGCAGTTTTGGCAACTGCGTGCATGCTCTTACAGCTCTACAAATAGATACTCAGAAATACCCTGGATGCACTTGTCTACCTCATGAAGGAAAAGAGAAACCAATCAGGCATATGACAACAAACTTTTTCAGTTGACTAACGACATTGATGGGCTTTAAAGTCCACTGGTTTGCATATCTTGTTATTGGAAAACTAGGACTCTGTACTGACTGGAAGCAGTGGAAATGAGTTATCGATCTGTATCTCAACCATCTACTGATGGCATCTCAACCCAGTTCCTCATAGGCTGTGGTTCCACAAGCAGGTGAGAGCCACCTCCACATTTATTTCCCTTTTGCATCCCTGTTCCTGACCATTCACTTCCCCCTCCACCTCATGTGTGAGCTCGGACACTCGGTCTTATCCATGAGCTCATGCACCTCCATAAACCAGGAGAAAGCTATCCATTTTCTTTCTGCTGAGTTAGGTTTCCTCTGGATTAGCAAATGGATGTGGATCGCAGGTGCCTCTGAGAAGCACCAGAGCTGGCACAAGGTAAACAGCAGGCAAGCGCAGCTGGAAATGCAAGAAGCTGAGGGACAGTAGGACCTCCCCATCCAGTGGTGAATGGTCATCCCACCTTGCAGGATTACACCTCTCTGTTTTGGCCACACACTAAACAAATGTACTGACAGGGTATTAAACAATTTCCCCTCCAAAAGTCCAGCATCTAACAAAAAGGACCCCTCTCGACTCATTCTTTTCATACCAAAGCCCATAGAGAAGACAACAGAATCCCAAGCTCAACGACACAATAGTCTCTGCCATAGTTAAAAGGACCAGCGTGAACAACTAACTTTCTTTACTGTTTGTCATATATCATCCTCCAGAACAACACAAAATCTTTGGATTCACAGAAAATCACAGTTGTCTGTGTACTTCCAGATGCCTTTCCCAGCCTGTTGACCAATCACCTCACCTAAAGATCTTGGACAGCAGAGAGGTCTGTCGTCAGAAAGATCTCAATGTTAAGAGGTGATGTACCATGCCCTTTGATTCAGCTCTTCCTTCCCCAACTTGAGTGTTATAAACATGGCTCAATAACAGGCCAGATGCCTGTGGAGACTGTACCAAAGGTCTTAAAGACAGTATCTGACACAGAGTAAATTGCTGAAGTTGGACCAGAGTCAGTGAAGAGTTTGCCCCATTTAGAAATGGAGCTCTCCTCAGGGATGCCAGCCAGACCTGTTCAGATTTGTGAAAGCATATCTAATTTACACGCTTTCGGTGTGCCTGCTATTACTTCTGCCATGAGGCTGAACTTTTTAATGAGATTAATGATCCATGGGTCACTGTGATCAGTGATTGATGAGGTTCTCAGCAAAATCAATTTACTGTTTCTTTCTACCAAGGGTTGCTGCCACTCTACTGCATCCCAAACTGGGTCACAGTTAAGACAATGTAGCTTGCTCTGGTTTTCCTTGACCAGATGCTTCAATTCAGTGCCCACAGTTTGTTGAATACAGTTTTCCGATAACCCCAAGGGAGCCTAGCGGTAGCGGTGCATTAACCCACTGATGCTAATCTGCAGGATTGGGTATCAGGATATGCAAAGGAATTACGTTAGATCTTGTTTTCAAAGGGTATCATAAGATGTCCCTTGAGCTTTATGTGCTTTTGGACATGATTTGATGCATCAATATTTAATTTCTGCCAGGTGTGGTTCACCTTCCTCTGAGGTAAAGCGCTTACAGTGTGACACAGATCTTGTGCCACCCTCCTTGTTCTGCTAATAAGAAATACAAGATCCAGTTTCTCTCTCCTCTTCCTTCCCCCCACTGCTTTCCTCCCACAGTGTTTTAAAAATCTGACAGTAATGTGAAAAAAATAAAATGGGTTTAGGGCACCGTTTTTGCTCAGAGTGAGTGACTCCTAGATCATTTTCGCTACCTTGATGTGCCAGCGCTGGTGGGAGCTGAACAGCAAGACTCCTTTCTTTACTCCTGTTCTTCACCCTTGTGTTGCCCTGGGACTGCTGCTCTACCTTCACCCAGACACAAGAACAACTAAGAGGAGATTTTTGCTGGAGTCCTGGACTCGTGCTGATCCCATCGCCTGCTGGGATGGGATTTGGGGATATTAGTCAGCCCAGCGTGAATATTTGCCCCGTGCAGGCCCTCAGGACAGTCCATAGCTTTGCAGCTCACCACACTATTTGATTTATGGAGTTCCTAATGACCTGGGACATAACCACGGCCAATACTTAAGATGATAGATTTTAAAGGTCAGTAGGGACCACTAGCCTTCATTATACCAGAAGCCAAATAATTTTATCCCGTAAATCCTGCCTCAAATCCATATCTTGTGGTTGAGCTGGAACATATATTTTCAGAGGCTGCTCCAAACTCAATTTAGCGATTTCATTTTAATGAGGTATCCCATGGAGCTCTCTGTGTCTCTGTAGCCCTCCCTGAGTGCAGCACTGTGCGTGACGTCCTCGCATCCCAGCTCTCACAGTACAGTTTTGCTTAAAACATAGCCGGTTTTGGTTAGAGCAGCATCATTTACTGAGGGCTGCCAATGTGTTTTGCCTTGCTTAGGTCTGGGTTTTATGATGTAAATTAGACAGATAATACTGTCCGTAAACCATACTGCATGATCAGATGGCAGACTAAGCTTACTGAGATAGAGATTTCCTTTTTAATTAAAACTGCAACACTTCTGTGTGGTGGATTAACACTGAAAGGATCACTGGAGGAAGTGAATTAAAGTGGGATTTGGATGATGAGAAAGTGGCCATTTTTGAGCAATTTAACAGCGTAACAACTGTGTCGCTTCCCAATGTCTTCCTTGTAGGACTCCTAGGATTATATTACCTTTCATTAACCCTTAAAATCTCCTTAAAAGTAGTAAAATGTCATCCTCATTTTATTGGTACAAAAACTGGGATGTGGAAGGTTGAAATCATAATGAAATCATATTTGGCTTTTCTTTTGTGATCTTCATCTTGACAATGAGATGGTGGTTTTGGAAGCACCTGGTACCCAGGTCTCCCACCAATTTCTGTGGGAGTCAAGGGATCTTCAACAGCTCCAGAAGTCAAGCCCTGGTAGTCCTTTATGGGTAAATTATACACACACAACGTGTGCTCTCACCAGTTAAGCTGCCATACGGACACGGAGCTTTAATTCCCACGATAGCCAGTTCAGCTTGTCCCAGAAGACTGTCAGTAACCAGTGCGGCCGCAGACATCACACTTGCACTGAAACATCCTGGCTTTTCGACAAAAAGCAGCCTAGAATATTTTCTTTTCCCTAAACTCTCCCAAGCTACAATTTCTTGCATCAGACTGATGCGAGCCCACCTTCACATAGGCCTCAAGATGAATTTTTCCCTATTAGGCCATACCTTCTGTTGAGCTGACATCAGTTAACAAAGCCAAGCATAATGGATGGTTAACTTCAAATCTAAAACTTGCACATGAATTCTTTTGCTAAATACTCTGCAATTAGACATAAGCTGAGTAAGGCAGAGACTGCAGTATTGTATCACTAGGAAACATGTAGGGAGAAGAAATCTGAGCCATCCTTGTTCCATTAAAATAAAAAAAAAGCAGCTGAGATATTTCCCCTCATATTCCTCAGGTATGTAAGAAATCCTGAATCAGCTCCTCACAAAAACCAAAATTATTATAATTAAATTTCCACATGCACATTTACAGCAGTAAATCAGAAGCGCCTAACAATTCTTAAGCAAATACCAGCTTTCTTCCAGAAAAAAAACTGTCTGTTGAAAACAACAAATTCAACGTGGTTACAGACATTACAAAACAGATCAGCTATTTGGTATTAAACCTCAATAAATGATTTGAATAATCAAATATTTCTGTGCTGGCACAAAGAAAAAAAAAAAAAGAAAAAATCATAACCCTGCAGATGGGACTATTTGGGGGAAAAAAATGAGCTGAATTTGTCACCTACAATTTCCTATGAAAGTGATTTCATCCTGCTCAAGCTTCTATATGAGACAAGGTATAGGAAAACCAGAAAGCCTCTAATACTCAGGCTGCAAGCCCCTTGAAAGGCAGCTGAATTTACTTTGAATGCTTCAACAGCATCCTCAACCTTACAGAGGGCCTCTGGGCAGAGGCAAGGTTAGTTTATAACAACAATAAATAAAATTATGCTTACCCCATCGAGTACCTCAAAGGAAATTAATTTTTAGTTGTATAGAATAACTGTGAATAAAAACCACATTAAACAGCACAGACCACACTCGAGACTACTACAAGCAACGCCAGTTACCCAGACATTTAGGAGCTGGAAAGAGAGCCCTAAATGTGCATATTTTGCCCCCAGCCTTCCTCGTAGCCCCTGTTACAGAATTCCACGCGACTGCAGATGCGGGCGGGCTGAGGGAGGACCCAAGCCTCCACCTGCGGTTACCTACCCCCATCATTTTATGCCAGTAAACTCTGCAATGCAGCAGCGAGTACTCTGCACTCGGGTAAGTGTTTGCTTGTCTCTCGGTGTCTGTGCCAGCGAACGTGTACAGGCAGCAGGGAGCTTTAATAAAGCAAACTCCGCAGTAGACTGCAGAGCAGGCTGATTAACAGTTTCGGTGGTACCCGGGAGCCTGGAGAAGAGCTCTGCCTCCCCTCCTCCACCCAGCCTTAAACCTGATAGATCAAAGCTTTGACCAGCATCAGGTGGTTAAAACACAGTTCATTAACTCGTGGTGCTTTCTGTCTGCTCGCCACAGAAAGGCTGCAGGAGCTGCTGACGATGATCACATACTAAATGTGTTTACTGGAGTTCAAAACAGCTTGTCTCCCTCATGCCAAGACCGCCCTTTAAAATGATATTAATTAAGCAAGCAGCTTTAATACAACAGGCAAATGGCATGTAATCAGTGATTATAGCAGCGGGCAAGGACATGATTTCCCAGAGATTCAGCGAGAAGGGGACAAAAGCAAGATTTTGTCTTCCCCACACGGCTTTTCCCAGGGCTCTGACCTGCCCTGCTCCCCCTCCCTGTTCCCCCAGGTCCCAGGGGTGCCCCCAACCCTGCACCAAGGTCTCCAGAGGGACATCTGAGTGGGAGGGGGAGAAAAACAGTTTCCCTCCCCCTTCTGTACCAAACCAGAAGGAGACATGTTTCCCCAGCCGGGTTTTCAGACCGAGGGAAGGCAAGGTGACGCCGTGCCAGCAGGGTGCAAAGTCACCATCGCCCCCATTGCCCTCATGGGGCAAAGCCGGGGGGCAGCCAGCCGGGCTCAGCTCCTCGGGGTGGGAGCAAGTGCCACTGGGGAGGGGATGCTGGCAGGCAGGGCAGCGGGGGGCAGCCTCCAGGACCAGTGTGAGCAAAGTGAGTGATCACAAAGCAGATTCACCCAGCTGTAAGTTGTTTACCAGAACGAGATGGAAACCAAATTAATAAATTGTCCCAACTCCTGTCCCCATACTCCCACTCAGTGTATTTGCTTTTTTTCCCTTCTGTCTTTGCTCCCACCCTCTCACACGAAAAAAGCAAAGTTATTTGTTTATCTTCCTCGTAGTCCTTTATAATGCCTTATAAAACCATTACCCAGGCTACTGGTCCAAAACCCCATTTTACAGCTGTAGAAAACACAGCTCAGAGAGGCAGAGTGACTCAGTGGGGATTTTATAGCCAGCCCGCATCAGAACCAGCTTTCAGGATGCGTTTTCTTTGCCACCTAAAATGAACCTGCTTCCACCAACACCAGAACTTTCCGGCAGAGCGGGAGCTACCCATGGCACTATCTTTAGCCCCTTGGCCATGTATTTATTCTTTGCTCTTCAGAGTCCTGGATGTTGCGGGATGTAAAGCTGAGTGTGTACTATTGTTCACTTCAGCTTTGTGCTGGCGAAAGAACAAGCACAAAGGATGGAGAGAAGAGAAAAGGGGGCACCTTCTTGTATAAAAGGCTCTGAAATCCCATATGGAAAAACTCTATAGGAGTGAATAAATGTGATTCTAAAAGCCCATTGAATTTAAGAGAGAACGATCTTCCCCCATGGTTTTCAAACACCATATAGACTGCTGCATTGTTCAAGCACCTAGAGAAAAGAGATCAGTCTCTTTTCAATGCTATGGATTTATCTATATAAAACTATTGCTTTCATTTCCTCTAAGTACCTTATGGAAAAGGCCTAGGGAAAAGGATGAAAAGATAACTAGGAAAACAATTTTGGTTGGTTTGTTTTGGATTTTGAAATGTTTGCAGAATACCAAGCATTACTATTGCTTTCTTCTCCTGATTCTCAATGGTATTATGTTTGTTTATTTTGTTTACAGGCTTTTCTGTGGCAATTGCCACTACAGTGTCGGGCAGGGAGTTTTTAAAATAGTGTGAATGCTTGCCTAGATGTTTTTTGAGATGAGTGGCTTGCCTGAGTATTTATCTTCACAACACATGAAGGAGGCTGTGCTCAAAGGAAGGCAAAAGTGAGTCTTCACAATCATTTATCTTCTTGGATGAAAAAGCAGGAGCAAGTGAAACAGTGGTATGTATTCTATCATCTAAAGCCTCTGAGGGGAGGGAGAGGGCTGCAGAAGGCGGCAGTGCAAACAGAAGGTCTTTTCCATGTAGCCAGAGAAGGTCACAGCTGTGCCAGCTGTGCGGAGAGATGAGTGCAATGAAATTCAACACAGCATTCAGGTAGACTAATTTCTCCACGCAAAATTCAGTGAAACTGTTCCCAAATCCTCCTGCACATATGTGCGTGTGCGTAGGTATGTTACATAAAGGCAGTGTTTACCCTGGAAGCCCAGAGGAGACATTAAATGAGCGTGTGCACTGCTGAAGATGGACACCAGAGTGCCCGAAGGCAGCTTTTCTGCGATAAATTTATGTCAGCTTTTATACGCTACAACATCTGGGCCCAAAACTGGAGCTACCAATCTAATAAGACAGCTTGGTTATGAGTAGTCACTCCAATGTCTTGACTCTGCTCATCTCCCTTTTTTCCGATGATGAAAAGCTTGCCCCCCTCACTTACAGACCCTTCGTTTCAGCTGTCCCCAAGCGGCGCGATTTCTCTGGCGGGGGAGAAGATGGTGCTGAGAGTCCTTGGGTACCCGGTCCTCAGCCACAAAACACTCCCTCCTGGCATTGAGCAAATTGTCTGTCAGTTCGACACACGTGCGGTTTTCCCTGTCCTGGTGAGCCGTCCCTTTGCTGCTGGCACGTGTGTGATGGGACACGCAGTCCCATCCCTCTGGGGAAACCCTCATGTCACAGTGACAGGCTGACACCCCAGAGCTGCCGAGCTCTCTCCTGGGAGGACAGCTGGGTTGGGAAAGGCCACACAAGAGAAAAGGGGAGGTTTTTCTGCCCACTCGGGCAAGGCTGGGAGCAGTCAGCCTTTCATCTCCCCAGGCCTTTGCTTACCCAGCCATAAAAAGTGGGTAGCGATTGCTCCTACCTCCCAGTGAGGTTTGGGAGCTTTGTTTGGTAAAGCTTATAAAATGCCATGACAGAAAGACAGTGCAGAAGGGTCAGCTTTGATTAATTACTATTGGTCATCTAAATGTGCGGAGGGAAAGGGCTGTTGTGGGGAGCACAGTGGCAGCGTGGTAGGTTACAAGGTGGTCTGGCAGCACTTGGGCCCCCTGTGGGCCTGCTCCCATACACCCTGTCGTTACACAGCAGCCTGGACTCACCAGGAAACCCCACAGTAAAGTAACATGCCGAATCATTTGCAGCTTCTCACCTTTTGGATGGCATTTTTCCACATGCTTGTATGTTGTTTCCATCTTATTCTGGGCGGCAGACGTGCAGGCTGGTGATCAGGACTGAGTCCAGCCCCGAGCTGTGGGCCCAGGCTGGCATCACAGGCCTGTGTGGCCCCTAGAGCAATGGGTCGTGTCATGGGTCACCTCAACAGACACAGCCGTGGTGGGGAGAAGTGATGGTAATCACACCCTAACACAAGAGTTAGAGCATCTTTTGCCTTATATTTGGGGCTCTTTCCACAGATTTCCCTGGGTATCAGGTCAGGTCCCAGAAGCAGCTCCTGCCTTTAGGCCGCTCCAGCTCTCCCAGTGGCTTCCAGCTCCCTTACAGGTGATACTGGTGAGCACACCATCCCCAAGCCTGTTTCAGTGCTGCCATGGAGGCTGCCCAGATCTGCGGTGAATTCAATTAGGTGAAATTAGGACTCTTTCTCCAGCATCATCATCCACACTGTGAGTGCCCAATATGCCTGGACTTCAATGAGTCAGTGCTGGTTTTTAATAAATGATGAATTTTCAAGGTTATTAATTAACCCTGCTAATTTCGCTGTTCCATTTCTTAAGGAGAAAATCCAAGTGAAGGTTTCTGGACTCTTTCCTGCACCAGCTTTCCTGTCTGCAGCAACAAGCAGCTGCGCCGTCCTTGTGGGGTGCATTCACGGGTTTGTGCTGTGGCTCCAACCCAGGCCTGCACCCTGGTATCCATCGCTTTGGTATTCGCCTCTTTTCTTACCTCGACTGGTTTTATGAAAGGCATTGATGGAGCACTCGCCAGCTCCTTTCATGCACTCTGACAGAGCCACTTGTGTCACAGTGTGAGCTTCTCTTCCCACCTCCTTGCCCCTCTGATGTGTTGCTCTCTGCTTGCAAAGGCAGGGGTTGTATTCTAAGCGTGCATATTATTGTCTCATTTTTGGCAAACTCCGAGGGATGTCTGTGTATCTCATCATACAACCTGACACAATATCCTTCCCAGATGGTCCAGATACTGTTCTGTTTCATTAACATGTTTCTCACTACTGCCAGAGCCCAATAGAGTTGTAGGAAATGTGGCTAGGGAGTCCAAAAGGCAGTAATGAGATTTTTTTTTTATGTGCTTCTTTATGGTATCGAAGAGCTTTATGTATCATCTCCCTGTGCATCGCTCCCGCTCAGGCTGCTGCTGGTGAACATGTTCTGTCTGACTCCTGCATCAGCCACGCTGCGTCTTGATTTCCACTTAAATCAGTCTCCTACCATTTTAACCCCGGCAGCCTTTGAAATCAGGAGGCCACTGGAACAATAGGCAGAATTTATACTGCAGTTTTCATCTTCACAGCAATTTTCAAACAAGAATGAATCAATCTTTAATGCTCCCTTATGTGGGACATGACAAAAGACTGCAAGGCTGATTTTTACAGACTGGGCTCAGAAAACCCAAGGGACTTGCTGAAAGCCACAAGAAAAAATATGGCCCAAACTGCAAAAAGAACAGATGAGTCTGCAGTGCCCTGTACTACTGATTTTTTACATCCACATCATGTTCCCAGACAATACCTTTTAACTATCAGGCAGTTTATTTTCTGTCGGTGTCCTACATTGCACCGCTAACAGCAGAACCAGGACATTCACCGCCACCTCACTGTGTCAATGATATTCATTAATGTAACATATTCTTTCAGTGGAGAGGGAAATTAATTACTGGAACTTACAGGGCATGTGGTGACCCAGCGCCTGGCAATGCTGAATGCCTTGGTGGAGTGCAGGATGTACTCAAGGGTGTACACAGGGAAAGGTCTTTGTGTGGAAAAAGATCCCTCAGGCGTCGGATACACACTCCCTCCCTCCCCCATCATTACAAAATGCTACCAAGTGGTTTCCCCATGTCTCTCTCCTTCTGTTAATATCACTGAAAAATTTGCAGTTTCATCACTGAACCACGACATATCCTGGTTTGAGTCTAATATGAGTATGTAGCTTTCTCATTTTGCAGACCAGGGTTCATCTGCACCTTAGAAATTACTCTGGAGTTTGGATTATCCTTTCCAAAGCCTGTCCACAGAATTCTTCTTTCTGGGATAATCATCCGCTTTGCTCTTTAGGAATAAAGATAGATTGGGAATAAGTGATTTATATTGTGTATTACTGAGCTGAATCTGCTGTGCTATGATAGTGGCCCTGAAAGCTTGGTTAAGCTAGTAATTTGGCAATATGAAAAATCAGACTGATAAAAAAAGTTTTAACAAATGTGAAGGACCGCTGGAAGTTCTGGAAGGTAAATATGGTTTAAAGTCTAGGAAAACATGAAAGGAGGCTACTACCGCAATCCCAGCTCAGACACCAATATGCTCCTTGGATAAAACAGTCGTTATGCTTTGCCATAATAAGCCTTTGAAAAATTAGTTAATTTTCCTATAGCTCAAAAGTGGGTTATGAGATGAAATTATTAACTGTGTAGAGTGTTCTTACTGTGTAAAATGAAGAGAGGGTGATTTTAAAAAAAGTTAGCTTTCAGGTCACTGAGAATCCGTACGAAACCCTAAAACATCCCCCTAAATCAACCAGAGCAGGTTTGTGGCACAGCTTCTGCCTTTACGCAAAAAGGACCCCTACAGAAGAATGCAGTGGCCTCTCCCTGACCCCCTAAGTATTTCCTGAATATTCCCAAAAGATAGGGGTCAGGAAGAGCTGAAAACGTCCAGAAACTGCAGGGGCATCTTCTGTTCTGGCACAAGTGGAAATAGCCTGTGAAGGGCTGTGTCAACACAGTTTTTCCTCAACAGATGTGACCGCATATTTTCATTTGGGCAAAGGGAATCACTCTAGAAAAAAAGAGGGCATTTAACAAATGCTCCAGGACAAAGCCACATAATTTGCTATAAGCTAATGAATCACACACAGTCATGCTTCCCTTTCATTCTTTTTATTAGTGCCCACACCCATGGTACACCTCACTTCAGTTTATTAAAGATCAGAGACCCTGTTTTAACTTCAAAGTCAGGGATATTAAAAAGACCCAAAGCTGTCAGAAAATCCTAAAAGAATGGTACTGCTTTTCTCCATTTAAATTTTCACCTGCTTTTATTATTTTTCCTACTTCCCATCAAAGCCGTAGGAGTCAGTGATGCCTTTGGACTATTGCCCTGTTATCTTTTCATTCTGCCTTTTTCTTTCCTTTCTGGCCCATTCTGGAACAGGAAAACAATGTGGGTGGCAGAAGGGCAGCTTCCACCACTTCATTAAAATAGTATTTTCTTTTTAATTGAAATGTCTTGCGGAGGCTCTCATTATACCTATTAATATATAACTTCACACCATTCTTAACAGCATTCGGCTATTATTATTTTAGATTCAAACCCATGCACTTTTGATTTAATACATTAAGCCTCCTGAGTCCCAATATATATATTGTTGTTGGTAGCTGAGTAATATATATCTCCATCAATGATGTTTTAATGATGCATTGTTCTAATATATCACCAAAAAGATAGTGCTCGCATGATAGATTAGTGCCATACATCACTGTAGTGAGGCTTTTTTTATGATGTAGTGCCCAAACAATGACATTGGAAAGGAAGAGGAGACACATACGAAATGGTAGGGTTTAATTTACTACATTTTTAAAAACACTTCTAATATTCTTAACACAATAATAGCTGACCTAGTCTGAAGTGGAAGAGACATGATATAAAGAGAAGACTGAAGCAGATATCTCAAGTGTAATCCAGTGGGTGATGAGGCATCACACAAACTCTTAAGATATATCCTGTATCTATTTACACCAGCAGACACAAAGGCAAGTAAATGGAATGAAGGGGGAACCTAATTTTATGTTTTCAAAATGGACATATGTCTGATTAGAGAGGTGGGGCCCTTTTGGCTCCAGACAGGATGCCTTTGTAGTACAAACTCCAGCTGATTCCAGTTGGGCTGATCCGTGAAACACTCCCTCATTGGAACTGAGGGTGGACGGAGGTATAATTTTTGATGAGGTATTTCTTTGCCTTTTCATCTTTTTCTTTTTTTTTTTTTTTTAAGTGAAGTAATGCTGATCCACCATAAAAGAACAAAGTTCAACAGGAATATGGCTGTGTCAATGAGGCATAATGTCAGGCTACACGTTGGCTAATTAAGAAAGACTGATATCTGGGGGTAAGGCTCTTGCCAAAATCCAACTGGTTTGATCCAACTGCTGTTTGGCTTGGCGAGACCTGAAGCTGGTGACTTCTGCAAAGACAGTGTTTCAATAGGACTTCTGAAGGCTCTGATAACTAGTCATGTAGAGCAAGAGTGCATACTGGGGCAACAAGAAAATAAAGGGGGAAAAGGAGACAAGAGCGAGTGAGCTGAGAGCATCCATCAGGGCAGCAGTGGAGTGAGCCATCCCTAACCATGTGCCAAGTAAAACTTCTGAAAACTGCCATGACCAAAGCTTTTCTTTCATCTCATGGCAGCATG
Source organism: Tringa tobata (assembly GCA_033628505.1). Lineage (NCBI taxonomy): Eukaryota > Metazoa > Chordata > Aves > Charadriiformes > Scolopacidae > Tringa > Tringa tobata. The sequence continues at coordinate 5,594,563 of JAHREE010000173.1, read as the reverse complement.
TGCCCTAGTGCTCCAACTGAAGATGTGGCAAGACAAGAAGTCACATAAGCCACCTAAAAACTAAAGCTGGTGTGCAAAAAGCATTTTTTTTGTCAAGAAAAATATTGCTGCACACGAAATATGAAGTGCATTGAATTGTCTCATCACACTTTTCCTATATGTGTCGATCCACTGACATCAGCTGGAAAAGTGAGTGAATAATAAGGAAAAAAATAGAATTATTGGTATTAAAGAACAAAACCCCTGTTCACTGTTAATATCCAGTTATGTAGTTAACATGTATCTAATGTAGAAAAAAAAGCACTAAGTAGATATTGTACTCCAGGCAGAAAGTATTAGACTTTAATTAAATGAAGTAAACATCTCATTAAATGTCTATTTTTACAGACACTAATGAACATTATTGCTGAAGGGGCAAAGGAAATAAGACAATGAAGAAGGTAAAATATATTCCTTAACAAATTTGAGTAGTAAATATTTCCTGTGATCTAACAAGGTATAATAAGAAATCCTACTTTATTAAAATACCTTTAAGGATGTAAGAAAACTCAGCTAGAAATTAGACCACACATTTCCGCTTGGCTTTTTAAAAACTCCTACTCGGATTATAATGCACCATTGGAGAAGATAGCATTATTTATTTTAGGTTATTTCACACTAGCAGAGCAAAGCTCTCAACCGCAAGGCAACCTTGAAAAAGGTATAGAGAAATTTGAACGATAAAGACCTCAGTTTTAGAGGTTTTCTTTAGCTTCTGCTTACTCTTTTCAGGTGGTACCTTTTATCCTGCCTCTTTCCGCAGGTTGCATGGCGAGATTTGTACTTGTCGTTTCCCCTTTACCTGCAAAATTCAGGGCACACAGCGTTTTTGCTCAAAGCCTGCCTGGTGCTGGGCCTTGAGATGGTGCTCAAGGCACCATCTTGCCATGAGATGTGTTTCCCCCATCCATTGTGTGATGGGGCTTATCCCTCCTCATATCTGGTGGCTCCAACACAACATTGAAAAGGGCTGTGCTCACCACCTATTTCCTCGTTTCCCAGTTTCCCTTTCCCACCCTCCCTAATCATTTCATGACATGCCACCAGACCAGGAAGCTCCCTGAAGCTGCCACATCCAAAGTGTAGGTCTGGACCAGGACGGGGCTCTTTCACAGCTGCTGGGACCTTCTTTTCTGCCCTGTCAGCTTTCACCTTTACCCAGCTCCTCAGTTGTAGGAAATGTGGCGCTTTTGCTCTCTGTGTATTTTCCCCCCATAGATTCATAGAATGGTTTGGGTTGGAAGGCACCTTAAAGATCACCCAGTTCCAACCCCCTGCCCTGGGCAGGGACACCTCCCACCAGACCAGGTTGCTCAAAGCCCCATCCAGCCTGGCCTTGAACACCTCCAGGGATGGGGCAGGCACAGCTTCTCTGGGCAACCTGCTCCAGTGCCTCACCACCCTCACACTAAAGAATTTCTTCCTGATGTCTAATCTAAATCTCCCCTCTTTTAGTTTAAAAACATTGCCCCTCATCCTATCGCTCTACTCCCTGACAAATAGTTCCTCCCCGTCTCTCCTGTAGGCCCCCTTTAGGTGTTGGAAGGCTGCTCTGAGGTCTCCATCGTACCCAGCACTGTTCACCATCCACAATTTTAGAGTTTCCAAGGCATTGGTGAGCTGGCTGCAAGCCCAGAGAGCCCCAGGAGCCGTGTTTATCCAGCACCCTGCTGCAGGCAGCCGGTTCTCCTCTCCCCGACGTGCTGCAGCACCACCAGCTTCGGCACTGGGTTTTGATCAGCCATAATTCTTCTGTGCAGGAGGAGGCACAGCTTTGGTACCTACACCTCGCGTTACTCATTCATCAGCGCTCGCCTGTGTGGTTGCTGGTTATTTACAGGAGACCCTGTCTTTCTGTCGTGCCCAATGTTGTTTTTCTCTGAAGCGACGGATACAAGGCGTTGCTGGAGGCAAGATGCCCAGTGTGGGTGATCAAACCCGCTTCGCTTCTGCCCTGGAATCAAGATCAGTCATGGTTTACGGTCCTGCGAGCCAGATGGTTAGCAGGGCTGTTGAATTCATTTCTTGGTTCTTTCTGTGCATAAATCCAACAAAATGCTTTTACCTTCCTACAGCTGGCACATGGGCCTAACGATTTGATCTTTTTGCATTTTAAATATTTATTCAGTGTTTAATTTAAACCCCCGAGACTAATCCTGGTGCTTTAACTTATCCCTCAACTGGTTTCACCGAATCATCTCTATCACAACTCAGCGATCTTCAACAAATTGGCTTCGCATACTAGTAGGGCACAATCCTTTCTCTATTTGTATTTTGGGGGTATTTTGGAAAGAGCTACTGGTGATTTTTTTAAGTATTACAAGGCATTAAACTGTTGTTTCTGTCTTTTAAATTATAGATGGTCTCCATAGAGACACTGAAGTTCTACATTGCTCTCTTGAATTGCCTGAAGAAGTGGCACTTAGAATTACATTCGGAACAATGCTAATTAGCAAATGCTGAATTTTAAACAAGCTTCACAGCAAGGTTTTTGTCTGATAGGAGCAGCAACCAGCAATTGACTGACCAAACTGACAAAGCTGAATTACAGACAACATGCTATTTAATTATTCATTAGACATTTTACAGGGTTAATGACAATAGGCACCATTCCCTTCCTGAGGAATCACCGAGCCAAGCATAAGTGCCTTAGAAATCCAGCATAATAAACAGTCGGACAGAATCAGCAAAATGAAATCTGCTTCCCAAATTGCAGATTTATTGAGGAGGGGAGAGGCAGGAACAAACCTTTGCAGCCATTTGATGAGAATGCCCCGGCACATGTGCGGAATAGAAATAACTTGTCAGGAGCCCAGTTCTGCAGACAAAGCTACCGTAAGAGGGTTCTGGTGAAGGGAACCATTACTGAACTGGGAGGAGGACAAAACACACGTCCTCAGTCTAGAATTGGGCCTGGGTAGTGCCAGGAGAAGGGAGGTGAAGCAGAGATCCCCATGGGCCCCTGAATCTCCCATTTTTGCCCAGAACCATGGGTGTCTCTGACTTGGGGGGAAGGTAGGGGGGGTGTAGGGGTGCAGGTCTCCCAGTTCCCCCCACGGCTCCCCTGCACACCCACTCCACCTCAAGGGCTTGCTGGGGCTTAAAACCAGGGGGATATTGGGACCACAGCAGAGCTCAGAAACTGCCAGTAGCAAAAGCCAGATGTTGGTGCTATAACTTCTTAACCTGGGCAGGGTGCATGTAAGGAGACAAAGAAAGCTTTGGAGAAGGCTTTTATATTAGATAAGACCTTGTCACTTGCAGAATAAGCCACAGTCAGAGAAAATGATTGCAAGAAGAGGGGAAGATCTATGGATCCATGCGGAAGCCACAAAAATGTAGGGAAAGATCTTGGATAGATGCTCAGATACATTTAGGAAATAGAGACTGGGAAATAGATGTTCATTCCACTATTTGGTTTTGATCTATGTATTTCTTGCGCTAGCCAAAGCAAAGACCAAGTCTGCTCCTGCAAAGCCAGTGAATGAGGGCAATGCTGCTCACCTGGGGATGCCCAAAGGCAGGAGCTGCATCCAAGTCCCTGTGGGCAGCACTGCCAGGAATGCCTCAGGTGGGACTCGGGTGACTCCGGGTGTCTGCGGTCAGATGCATCACAGAGCAGGTGAATAATTCTGGGCCACACTTTGAGCCAAGTTTTATTCTTGGAAGAGGACAGTCGGCCTGCTGGCATGCTGTGTCTTTCACTGGAAGGCAGGGGTGGCAGTGGCTGCTGGTGTTGCAGGCAGGGCACTCTGTCAGCACGGTTAGAGGTGTACGTTGGTGTAACGGATGTTGGGGGAGAGCATTGATCCTTAGAGGGAAAAGTATTTTTAAAGAGCAGCGAAGTGATGGTTTGGTGTCGGTAGTAACGTAGCGAAATCTCTTACCTATATATCCCATATCAGTCTTTGTTGTGAACTACACGTGTGAAACGGGACGATTTCAAAACAGTGCGTGCTCCCTTGGCTGGGATCACGCATTCTATATCAGGTATTTGCATAAGGTGATTATGTTTTGCAAGATGAGACAAATGAGTGAGTAGGATGCAATCTCCTGTCTAATCAAACAGAATCAAATGTGACTGGTAATGCCGTTCACAGCTGTGGTGATACTTCACCATCCTTATTATAGTATAGCTACCTACATACAGGCTGAAACTCAACTTAGCATAATAAAATCTATTTATCTAAAGTGGCTCACAATCTGCAGTCAGTTATTTTCCTACTACCACTTTTTGATAGCAGCAGTCACTGTACTTGCCACAGGCATTTGAATGATCTGTCGTAGGAGAGACTTGCCCTGCAAATAGTCCCTGTACACGGCGGTTCTGGTAAATAATACCTGTACTGAACCTTATGACAAGAATGATCTCATCCTGTGTACTGTTTTCTATGCAGCGTCCACCATTATTGTGACTATATCTCCCAAAACACAGAGAAAGGCTCAGGTAAGGATGCAATTATTTCCCTTTCCCTTTCAGCCTGCATATTTTATTCCTGCTAGTTTTGTCAGCAGCATGAAAAAGCTGGGTGCTGGAGCCTGCAGACTTCTTGTTCTCTCCTGGCACTGAATCCCACACACATCTCAGAGAGCAATTGGTCTCCTTTCATGTGTCCACCGAACGCAGCACTGTAGGAGCATACATAAGGGAAAGCCTGAAATAGGACCTTTTAATTTGACAAATGTGAAATACAAAGATGCTGGGTTGCCGCTGTTGCTGGATGAGACAGCTATTCTCAGCAACATCCAGGCAGATGAGCTGAGCTCAGCACAATTATATAGGTTTGAGTGAGCGTGCAGTTTTGCTTTGTCACCAAAGGGTTCAAAATGATCATGCAAAGAGATTAAAAAAGAGAATCTGGTGTTTACCCACACCTTTTTCTCCCCATTTTTTTTTTGGTGCCAGCTATACAAATACCCGCTTCTCCATTATGTGATTGCTTCCTAATTTGGGGTAAGATCCTGCCTCGGGGATGGCATCCACAAGTGGATTTGCCCTGCTTGCGTGGAAAGATAGGCGTTTTGTAATCGCCCCAAGTCTGTAGACTCCCAATGTTATTTCATGGTCGTGGAGCAAAAGAAGGTGGCCACATGAAGGAAGGCATTGGTATGCTGGTCTGGGAGCACTGGCCGAGCCTGCACCCTGCTCACTTCAAAGTGGCCTTTTTTGGGGCTGTGCAACCCAAGGGCAGGAGTCAGCAAAGCAGCCCTGGTCCACACCAAGAAGGGGGTGGGCAGGGGGCTTGGAGGAGAGGGTCCCAGGAGAGAGCAAACACAGGAAGGGTCCAAAACAAGCAGGGTCAGGGGCCCTTGTGAGCTCTGAGGATTTTAAGGATGTAAAACCTCACTGAGTTTCAGCTCCCTCCTCCGGTATTTCCCAGGGATCTGGGGTTGGACCACTTGGCTGAATGAAATGAACAGAAGTGAGAATGAAACATTTGTTGAATGGTTTTATTCACTTTAATGTGTTTCCCTGTTACCCAGGAACAAATTAGTGATTACTTCAGATCTGATATCCAAAGAATGCACCTCTGGAACTGACCTGGCCGCATGGGTTCCGGCAGCACCTCAGTCTGCATGTGGGTTTGAGCAGTTTGGTCTGTGTCCAAAAATAATATGAACCCAAACAGGTCTTGTCATTTTATAAGACTGGCTCTAATTGCTGAACTAAACAGAAATAAGGAAAATAAAATGAAAGTGAGCAAAGGAATTTCTAGCTGCAATATAGCCCGTTTGACATTTCTGTATTTATTATTGTAGTGATCCATCACTTGGACTCATCATTTCAGTCTGCATTGGTTCAAGAACTGTGAAGCAACAGTACTTTGTACCAAAAGCTGTATTACAATACGTTATCAAGAGTCCTCACTCTCTCAGAACTGCAGATGTCTCCTTAGACTAATGTTCAGCTTCTGTATTTTTTGGCTTTTGGTTGATTTAGCCACGCAGCCATAATATCACAATGCTGCAGGCTTTCATGTTTCATTTCCTATCTTTCTAAATGAAACAAACAAACCAAAAAAAAAAAAAAAAAGGTAATTTAACGCACTCCACATTACTATTCAAGCATTACATCATCAGAAAGGCTGACACTAACTAGTAAGTGGTCCCAATGACGAGGCACATTACCTAGCAACTGCTGATAAGTCATTAACCCTTTTGTGAGTACCATATCCACCACTGAAAGTGGAAATATGTTGCAGGAACAAATGCATATGCCCAAGTGCCTGAAAAAAACCCAACTTCTTCCATCTTGTGATTATGGTGTGAACATTTTGCTCTGCAATTCTGAAAAGATGCCCAATTCAGTTCTGTGAAAGAACATATGAAGACCAAACGGCTGTGAAGGCAGCTTCTGAGAAAGAAGGGAAGCGTGATGAATCACACTAGTGCTATGTGTGCAGACAGAGAGGGAGACAGGGTTTTTTCTGTAGCCTGAAGAAGGACACTAGGCTAAAATATTATCAAGAGTCTCGGGAGGTTTACAATTATTATTTGTGCAGCTCATGGCTCTTTGAGGCCCTCCAGAACACCATCTGATGTTTTAGGGAACATGTTATGTTCATCCTGTATTCTGCATAGCAGAAAGAGGTAGAGTTAGCTATAAGCTTTAAATTTAAATGTGATTTATGTGAAGAAAACAAAATTAAATCTGAACTCTGCCATGATTTACATGGGAACAGGCAGATCCTGAGGGATGAAGCACCTGTGGGGCACCTCCCCAACCCATGCCCCCTCCTGACCAACTCTACCAGCCCCTGAGTTTGTGCACCTCCCAGGAAAATTCTGGGATTGCTCTTGCTGCAGCTCTGAACATCTACAATCTACGCTGAGAAGCAGAGCAAGGACCTTCTCGGCAGCTGCAGCTCATAGAGCCACAGGCCAGGAAATGGGCAGCAGAAGTGAGAGCTGCAGGCAGGAGGGATCTGGAGGAGGCACCAAGAACCAGGTCTGTCTGCTCAGGACTAGACTGGCTGCCATCAGGGCAGCATCTCCATGGACTGTTACCTTCTTAAAGACCTGTTTTTAGTTTCCAGAGCATGCCATCTTTTTCCTGTTGTGGTCTTGCACACGATGTTCATGTCCAGGGGGTTGCCAGACACAGACAGAGCTCAAACCCCGATGTCTTCTGTGTGAATGAAGAGTGGAGAAAAAAGGTGTGTGTCCTCCTGCTTCCCGCCGTATGCTAGACAGATTTCCAGGCCCTCAGAAAGGCCTCCGTGGTGATGTCTAGCTTCAAATGCTGCTTTTTATTTTGTTTGGATACAGGTGTGTAGTAACAAAGACATCAGTCCAATTTGTAGGTCTTTTCTTAAATCACATGTCTTGCAGTAGCTGTGAAAGCAAGCAAGCCAGGACATCAAGGAAGCGTGAGGAGAGAAAGAAAAACCCAGAAGAGAGTAGCAAGAAGAGCACAGTATTCTCTTTTCAAGTCCAACAAAGATGGTCTGGACAAACACCACTCTAATTGGAGCAATGCTTCAGTATTTTATTCCAAATAAATAACCTGTCCAACTCTATTATGTGTGACGTTGCGTATTTGTTCCAATGATGTTTAACTGGGTACTGGGACTGCACTGCTTTGTGTGTTTCTATTCCAGATGACTAAAACAAGCTCTGTAAAATCTCCCCCCAAAAATATGGTGTCCCACTAAATCTCTACTTTGATACAATTATAAAATGACTGACTTTGATTTCTCTGTTACTTTTTCATAAGCAATAATAAAGCGGAGGAATAACAAGCCAGAATGAAAGAATGAGCATTTTCAGCAGAAGTGCAGAGAAGCAGATAGGACCTAATTTGTGTTCTGCAAAGGCTCAGGCCAACCAGGGGCTGACACTCTGCCTCTCACCGGCTTCACTAGAAACCTCTCAGCATCTTGTAGGATTGCTGAGCATCTGGTAATATGGACCCCATCAGCAGAGTTCCAAGTACTTCATGTCCACATCACCTGATAGCATAAATTTTAGGCAAGGGAATGCAGTATTTGTATTCCAAACACTGGTGAACACCTTCACTGTTTTACCAGGTTAAAAAAGCTGCACCCACTCAAGCCATCAATGAAAGTGTCATCATCAGTGCCATGAAGATCAAACCATGTAAAATGATTTTGCAATATCTTCATATAATGAATTATATAGAGGCATTAAAACCTCCAAACTTGTTGCCTACAAATACTGCTGATGCCCAGGAATTTACTAAACTATCCACAGAGCTTTGTGAACTATCTTTAGGACCTCAGCCAAGTCCCAGACCGTGATCCTTCTTTGATGTTACAGCACTTTTACAGCACATGATTCCATTTTTTTTTTCTTATTTTAATGAAACAATTTCTTAATAGCAACAGAATGCTGTTTGCATTTCACTGTGAGGAGACTACTACGCAGTAAGTTTGTTAAATTCATTTGGTCTGTGACCTTGTGTCCTCTAACCCCATCCAAGTAGGCACTGGATTTACAGAATAGCACTGTATCGCCTGCAGCATCCAGATGCCTAAGCCCCTGCACCTCACACAGAGAAACTCATTAGAAAACCAGCCTGAAGGAGCAGAAATCAAATTAACACAGAACATGGAAACTGTTGTTGCAAAATAAAAAGTGGCCCAAAAAAGGGTAATTCCATTAGTACATTTTGTTAAGGGAAGGCAAAATTGCAAGTCTAATGGAGGCTTTCAGCAGAAATCATAAATGAGCAATGAAGATACTGGTCTTTTCGAGTGCCACATGGTTCAGTAGAGAACTCGCAACCATTTAATGAAAGATTTGTTAAAGAAAAGAGAAGTAACAAATTTTGCCCTCAATTAAAGTCAATGGGATTGCATGTATAAGGCAACTGTAACTCAAAGTGACATTCTTATAACATTAAATAATCACTGAAATTCTGTATTAATACATGTGTCGTTCTAATGGATCATTTCATTCTCTGTGAGTGCATAATTCCCCTTTTTTCAGCCTAGCACTGTGTATTACCTAATCACATTGAGAAAACATACACAACCTCAAAATGATGCACTGTAGAAAATTTTCAAAACTCAGGCTGCACAACCAATGCCTTCTCAGCAACTTTACTCAGGGGGCAAACTGGTGGGAGAGTGATACCTCCTCTCTTCCTCAAGGGAAGCCTTGATTACTGAAAGAGGCCAGACTTTTTTCTAAAATATTCGCTGCTCTGCAGTTCCTACTGTCTCTTCCACTGAGCTATTGCTGACTTTGAAGACCTGGCCTCCTGAATAGTCTGCGAGGCATGAGTTAAACTACATATATTATTTTATTTCATTTTATGTTAGACCTAACAAAGATAGATACAAAATGCAGTGTCAGACACTGAGGTGATTAGAAACTTTTGCATACCCTGGCATTTGTTATCTTGAACACTTTATATTTAATTTCTTTGTTTGTTTTCTTTTTAAAGAAAAAAAAAAACTTCAGAGCTGTTGTTTCTATTTTTATTTTATTTTCTAAGTTATGAATCCATGAGAAAAAGAGATTGTAATGGAAGCTCAGTTTCATTCTTGACCATAGCGGGAACTGGCAAGATCTCACTATGATTTATGTGCATACATCTTACATTTCATTCCCTTATCTTTTCAAATGGGTTGTGAATAATTCAGAGAGTGGCTGGGTGGATGACAGAGTTTGTGCACCCCTGAAGATCGAAATCTTCTAATTACCCAGTAACAGATACAGCTTGGAAGTGGTAACACCAGGTTTCCTTACCCCACTTATCATGGCCCGGGGCTCATCTCTATGCATGAGCCCCTTGCTATCCAGCTCCCAGTTAGTTCTCAGCTTGTCCTTCAAGACATCCAACAAGGCTGACAGTGAAGATAATGTTTGTAAGAGGCCACTTGCCCTGGGGGAAGTCAACTGTCACTATCAAACTTGTTCCAGCAAAAAAATTAAATATTTGGCGTATGGTAATAACATACCTGTCACCGTTGCCTCAGACCAGCTTCAGGCTTGCCAAAAAGAGGCTCATAAATCCTTATTGAGCTCTTCATATTATTTCCCAATAAGTCTTCCTCTTTGAGCATTAGCTCTTGAGCTCATTGACCTAAGTACACACTTAAGAAACTTTGTTGTTAGTTGTCTAAAAAGAGGATAAAATGAAGACAAGCAGAAGCTGAGTTAATCATTTGGACATATGGAAATAATGTGGTGATGTTGTTTATATGCAGGCAGGCAGTTCACTAATAACATTGCTGCAAAACACTCAAAGGTTTTTAACTGGAAAAAAAAAACAAGGGAGCAGCAAAAGATACCCAGAACTCAATGGATTTGATTGAAAGCTCCTCTTCTGCTTAGTTTGCTGTGGGCATAATGAGCAGGATGTGTAATTGCTAAACAATATTAAAAACTACAGCAAAATGCAAACCAAAAAATGAGGGAACTTTTCAGTAGGCACAGGGAGACTGACACGATGATGGGAAAATGCCAATTCTGCCATTAAACTCTTCCTGAATTATACTATAATAATGAGTCCTGGCTGTTTAGCCCCACTGCAAGTGCCATTATGAAGACAGGAGCCTTGGGGTTGGCTTTTGGGAGACTGAGGCAATCACATCATCTATTCCCTTTAGTAAGGCTTGAGCAAAAATTAGTCAATTCTTTTTCTCCCTGTCGGCTTACGGAACACTACACTCCTCTGATGCCAGGAAAGCTTTAATTTCCAAAGTAGCTCTACCCTGGGCCCCTTCCTAGGCACTTGTCCTTCTAGCATTGTGCCTTGACTTAAATGACTCTTCTTTTCTGCTATTTATTTGCCTGATAATAATTATAGAGAGTAACCATAAAAGTATTAAAGGTGCTCATACTGATCCAGAAAGGAAAAAAGAAAGGAACAGCATGTCTGGCCTGCTATTAGGACATGGGGGGTAGGGTGGTTTCAAGGTGTGAAATTTCTCTCTGCACCTGAATTTCAAACATGCTGTGTTTGGGGGGAAGTAGGGAAATGGGGGTGTTTCCTTTGATTAACAAGACAGAGGCCACTTAAAAAGTTTAGGTCTGAATTTTCCAGAAGTTTTGGGGGGTTCAGCTGCCAATGTTTCACACGGGTCACTGCGTACAACCCACATCCCTGTGTAAGATGTCTCCTTCCCTGTGTTTATATCCTGGGCAGCAGTGAGGGGAGCTGCTGACCCAAGACCAATTTCCTCCAGCCCCCCCAGCCCATCGACATGCAAATGTCTGGTGACATTTACCTGGGCCGGGCAGTTGGGGTGGCCTGTACCAATGAGCCCCAGGAGCTGGGCTTGGGTCAGCTCCCAGATGGCCACCCGGGATCTGGCCTGGTGGCCGCCCTGCTCCCATGGGCATGGGGAGGTTTGGGCTGGGAGGGAAGGAACCAGCTCCACGGCTGACCTCCTTGTGCAGGGCAACAAAAAACAGCGAGCAAGGAGCTCACGCCAGCCCGTTGGCTCCAATAATGATATCGATAATAACAACAAAGCCCTTCTTTCCGGCACAGACCTGTGGAGCAGCTGGAGTCAACATGGAGGACGTAATCCCCAGCAGCCAAAGCTTTGTGTGGGGCTCACCCCACTGGTTTGAACTGGGCTCATCAATGGCGAAGCACTGGTGGGAGCAGCAGAGTGCTCAGCACTGACTGCAAAACCTGCCTGGAAAGCGGTGGCCACCCAGCAGGTAGCCGAGCCCCAGCCTCGTGGGTCGCTGCTGCAGCAACTAGTCCTGGTCCCCTGCTAAGGGTGACAACAAGGACACCTGGGCCTTCTCCATCCCTGAACGAAGCAGTAAGACCCTGGAGACTGGCAGGGCATGAGGCATGATCTCAGGGCTGACCACAGCGATGTCTGGTGATGGCAACCGTGTGGCCCCCACTTGCTTGCCTTCCAGACAAGTGGGAACAGACATGGCACTGCACAGAGCTTGTACAGGGGAACAGCGGCAGGTCTGGTTGTCACCTCTTCATGCTTTTTCCCCAATGTGGACATTAAGCAGGTCCCCACTGAGCACTCCCTGAATCTCCTCCCATGCACTGGTTCTTCCCCTCTTGCCCATGCAGGGAGTCTGGGAGCTTCGTGCAGGCACTGGAGGCTCTGCTTCTGCAGCAGGGCTGCTATAATTTGCAATCCCAAGGCCATTTGCATGTTTCACCTTTTTTCATCTCTTTCAGATCTTTCCTCAAACACTTCTGCCCCCACTCGCCTCTCTTCTCTGCAGGGATTCTCCCGGAGCTGGCTCTACAGAAATCTCTCATCATCCCTAGCAGAGCTCTTCTGTGTGAGTGCTTTGCCAAACACACTCATCTTTTATTCCTCCCAAAGCCCATCAGTCCGGCTTTCCTGTCTTTGTTTATACCAGTAACACCTTTTTCCTTTTAAACCTTTTTTCTTTTTTATAGAGGGTATAATAAAAAATTAAATGAAACCACCAAACCTCATTTTGTAAAACTTGGTCTGACCTACATCTCCAGAATCAAAGAAATTCTGAGCTAATGATGAGTCCTCCTTGTTCAGCTAATCCTGCCTAATTGTCAGAGCTCATGGGCACCGCGCTGGTAGCGCACGAACAGAACACGATGATCTAAGAGCGATGCTTTCCCTGGTTTTCGCTGAAAAAAGTGATGGAGTTTTCATATTTGGAAACATGCAATTGGGATAAAATTTGCTGTAAGGTGATAAATTTTGAAAATGGGCCAAATCCCAGATGGAAATATTTAACAGCAACCTATTCACTCAAAAGGAAGTCTACTCGGTTCATTAGAAAATATGTATGGAAAAAGACTTTACCGATCCAATAGAATAAGACTGAAGAGATTAAATAAATTCCAAAACCAGCAGTCAGCAGTGCTCAGACAGAAATAGCTCCCCAAAAAGGTTGTTTTCTCACCAATTCAGCCACGTGACCTTAATGACTACTCCAATTGTTATTGTATTTACTATTCAAATTAATTTAATCTGGAATTCGGTCAACATAGTGCCTTACAAGTTGTAAATCACTAAAAATACCTACGCTGCCATACAAGTAGCTTCTGTGACCTCTGGCTGGTAGCTTAGGAACTAAAGCTGCATGTGAGATTCAGCATTGCTTTAGTAATTAACAATCTACAAACAGATTAGTTTCGTACTTCATCCTTGAAGCAATATCCCCATTTGCCTGGCAGTGTGAAGTCATGTGCATGTGACGGACATCAGTCATGAATAAGAATGGGAATTATTCTCTACCCCATTAAAACTAGAAGCACTGAACTGCATTCCATTATTTCATAGTAAGCAATGTACTGCAAAAGTCTGAAATAAAGTACCTGGCTATATATTTTATTAGATTTTACTTTTTCATTTATACATATTCACTAATGGCAATAGCTTTGATATGAAGAAGCTTTTTGCCACATCAGAGAAGGAAGGTTATTTTCCCCCAGATAGTGACTAACTACTGTATGGAACCAGGTCTAATGTGTCTAAGTACAGAGTACTAAAATGGCATTATTATAACTATTGCTTCATAAAACTTCAAACTACCATAATAATTTAATATCAGTGCAATCAGACTTTATGTGGCTTTTTCTGCAGGCATAGTTCTGCAATTGAGAGCTTCCTACTTGTACTTTTTATGTGGGGGTACTCCTGCAGCAGTTTAGCAAATAGCAACCGATCTCCTCATCTAAAGCTGCCTATTAACAGAATTAAGTTCAGTTAGGTGCACTTTGTGGAATAGGTAAATTGTGGCTCATGAAGCCGAAGAAGAGATGGAGATTAGGTTAGAAGGGAAGAGAGAAGGGGAGGAGGGGAGGTGAGAGAAGGGGGCTGGGAGGCACCCCAGTGTCTTGGGAGAGTCTGTCCCTGCTCCCACTTTCCTTGCTGTCTCAGACTCACACACATCCTGCACCACATTATCGCCCCAAATGCAGAACTTGATGCATTGATCTCCACTGGGAACAACCCATCTGCAAAGACAGTCCCTTAAAAATCTGGTGCATTTTAGGCTCAGGATGGCTGTATGTCAGTGGTGGGTGAAGTGACTGCTTAAACTTACATCTAAAGTGATTCTGTTCAGAAATGGACAGCAAGACTCTTCTTGAATGCAAGAACCTTTCAGTGGTGCCCAGTGACAGGACAAGAGGTAATGGGCATGAACATGAATATAAGAAGTTCCATCTAAACAAGAGGAGGAACTGCTTTACTTTGAGGGTGGCAGAGCCCTGGAAGAGGCTGCCCAGGGAGGTGGTGGAGTCTCCATCTCTGGAGACGTTCAAAACCAGCCTGGACACGTTCCTGTGCAGCCTGCTCTGTGTGGACCTGCTTTGGCAGGGGGGTTGGACTAGATGATCTCCAGAGGTCCCTTCCAGCCCCCTATCATTCTATGATTCTGTGAAGATATGTGTGTGTACATATATATATGGGAGACACTGGTGCATTTCATGTTTTGGAAAGTAGTAACTCTTCTGGGATGAAAGCAGCACTTCAGGAAAGCAGTGAAGCAGTGCAGTGCACCCTCACAGCTGCACTCATGGCCAAGGTAGATTTCCAACAGCTTACCTCCTCTCAGACCAGGTATCTCCACCTTGAAGCTTGGGGAAACCTGCTCTGTGTCTTATCTTTCGCAACCACAGCTCTCTTGGCTGCGAGGCTCAGGTCCACATCTACAGCCTAGGGCCTGCAAAGACCACAGGAAGACCTTCTTCTTTGCCCTGACTCCAGTGATAGCCTCATCTCAGGCAACACGGAGGAAGAAAGTTTGTTGGCAAGAAACCAGGGGGTTAGGACAAAAAGTTGATGGGTTCTCGTGGGAATAGAGATATGGAAGAAGATGTGTCATTGATCAGCCTGATCAGAGAGAAATAGACAGCCTGATGTACTGGTTTGGGTTGGGATGAAGTTCATTCCCTTCATAGTAGCTCCTATGGTGGTGGCTTTTGGATTGGTGACCCAAACAGTATTGGTAACACAGGAATGTTTTAGCTATCGCTGAGCAGCGCTTATGCAGTGCCAAGGCCTTCTCTGCTCCTCACCCTGCCCCACCAGCAAGCAGGCTGGGGGAGCACAAGAGGCTGGGAGGGGACCCCAACTGACTAAAGGGACATCCCAGACCATACGATGTTGTACTCAGGAATAAAAGCTGGGGGAAGAAGGAAGGGGGCACGTTCTGAGTTGTGGTGTTTGTCTTCCCAAATAACCATGATGTCTGCTGGAGCCCTGCTGCCCTGGGGATTCCTGATTTTTCTTTGCTTGCGCATGTGGCTTTTACTTTCCTGATTAAACTGCCTTTTTCTCAACCCATAAGTTTTTGCGCTTTTACCCTTCCAGTTCTCTTCCTAAACCACTGGAGGAGGGAGGGAGCAGCTGGTGGGGGTCAGTTGCCCATGGGGGTTAAGCCATGACAGCAGAGAAGATGAAAAAGGGGCAAGGACCATGGGACAAGGAAACCTCTAAAACCCCGAGAGGCACAAACTGGGCCTGATAAGGGTAGAACGGAGTGAAAGGGGGCAGGACAGTCAGAGGACAGGGGGGTCGTGGTTATGGTGGACGGGTGGAAGTACCCAGCACCATTAAAGCACAGCCTTCTGCAGGGCCCTGAGCTGCCTCCACAGTCCCTGAATCTCTCTTTCCTTTGCAAACCCATGGGCAAAGAGCTCCCTCCCCATTTCGGGTTGGCCGAGAAGCGGCAGAGCTTGGCTTGCAGTCCCTCTGTCACCTCAAGAGCTCACGGACTGTGCTGAACCCAAAGGCAGTGGCTCGGATGGTGACTCACGGGGGTGTCACCGTGATGCCACACGACAGAGTTTCCTGTGCTGGGAGTGTGGGTCTGCTTTTACAGGATTGACACAGAAGTGAAAGCGCAAAGTTAGGCCTCAAAGTTAGGAAGTGCCAGAATTGAGTTTCTTTGCCACTTTTATTCCCCTGCTTCCCTTCCACCCCCCTATTTTGTTGCCCTGGAGTGAAACCCCTGTTTCAGCTCCTCCTCTTCCCCGGCTCTCGGGGAGCTGCTCTGGGCATGAATCAGGGCGGTGCAATGAAAAATGTCGCGTAGATGGATCTCTTTTTCTTGTGTTGCAGGAATTAGGCAATGCGTAGTGAGCGATACAGGGGCCGGAAGAAGAGAAAAGGGGATCTGCTGGACCAGGCAGGCCACTGCTGCCCTGGAAAAAGATTGCTCGTGGTCTCCGTGTGGAGCCCTCGCGTGGGCTGGGTCGACCACCTGGACCTGGCTGTCCACGGGCCGTGGCTTCCCCCAAGCACCTCGGTCGACCAGTGCCTGACCCAGAGGCTTAGAGTGATTTTTCAGACACAAAGGACACTCACCGTTGGTGACGGGATCTCTTTGTACCCCGCGTGAGGCACGATTGTGATTCTGACAAACGAAAATGTCTCAAATGGAGCTCTCAGAAATATTGCCTTGGACTTCAGTGGCTGCACCTCAGCTCTTTCTGTTCAACGAGGATAAAGCGTGTTCTTACTTCACTGTTTGTCCTAAAAAGAAAGCAGTATTTGGGAAGCACTCAGATACTTAAGTGCCATAGGAAAAATTGAAGAAACTAGTAATTCTGTCTTATGAACAAGAGCTGGGTAGTGGGTAATGACCAGGGTACGGAATAATGTGTCCAAAAAGAAAGTTGCAATGAGATATTTAATACACTGATGCAAAGATGCTGTGGGCAATATAGTACGAGACAAGACAGTGTCATAATGTTTTGCAATCACATTTGAAATAGGCCAAACTAGGGTGTTTAGGATACCCTGAATTGGGTATTTTTTTGAAGTGCTTAGTTTTGTAGCCCTAAGACCACTCTTTTGCTGTAGCATTTCTGAGGGTGCAAGTGTTTAATATAGAAAAGAATAATAACCTGAGCTAGTGAAGAAATTGCTTACCTTCCTCTACATATTAATTTGATAGAAAGTAAATCAACAAGGCAATTTTCACAGTTTAGCTAAGCTTTTGTAACTGCTGTAAAGCAATGTACTTTCTTTGGTAAAGAAAAGATGGTTTACTTGTTGACTTGATTTGATTGAATCTATTTGTCTTTAATTCATCTATATAGGGTGGACAGCATCATGCACACTGATTAATTGTCAGGGCATCTGTTGTACGTGCATAGGAATTTTTACTCTATTAATATCTAAATAAACAAGTTATTAGAAAATATCAATCAAATTTTATGTCAAAATCCTTGAGAAACTTGTTTTGATGATGTTCCACACAGGTTCCTAGGGAGCTAAATATTCTGGGTTAAAATATTTTACTTAAGAAAAGAGATTCAGCAAAACCCTATCTGAAATCCTGGTTATATTTTGTCTCCTACCAGAATGTCTGGAGGAAATTATTCTTTTTAATGTATTTGTAAAGAAAGCTCAGAATAAGCAGAGCATGTTTGGCAAGTTCTGAACCACAGCAGGCTTACAACTAACTTTTCCAGGTTGTATATTTTCAGATATACATGGAGTTAGCAGGGGGGAGAGGAGGGGTTTTCACAGAGAGTGGGGAGAAGGAAAACTGGCACCGCTGCCAGAAAAACTTAATGCCCGGGGACCTCACCATCAAATATTTATAGCTTTATGGGCAACAAATACTGAGTGAGACAAGACTACAAAGCAGTCCCATGCTCAGGTATTCTTTTTGCTCTCATCCTATCCATTTCTTTCACCATATCCTTTTTCAGAACACTTACTACACTGCCAGCATGGCTATTGCCAAACCCCATCACAAACCAGTAAAATGGGGAGTGCTATTTAATGCCTTTTTATGGATTTCTCAGTTGATGCACTTGGTTCCTATTCAACTATTGTGTTTGTTTTAAATGATGCAACTGGTAGGGCAAGTAGGACTTTTTTCGAAAAATCTGTTTTTCAAATACATCATATTTAGAGGTCTAGAAATGAAAAAAAAATATTCAGAAAACATTTTGATTCATTTTTTAGGTGATTAGCCCAGTTTTCATATTGTACTTCGACCACTAATTATCTTAGGAGATGCTTTTGCCAGGAAAAGGCTGGACTATGAATAATTCCTTCAGTATTTCTGCAGACGCTGACTTCTGAGGTGACTGAAATGAAAATGGCTCTTTGGAGGAGATCTGCACAACATTTCCCAGTCAATGAAGCTTCTGTGAAAGATCAGAAGAACTCACCACGTACGAGGCTGTGGTACTTGTTGCCAGCTACACCCAGCTTTGCCCAACACCTGTAGAGATGCTGGAAAGGGCAACCTGCAACCTCTTTAGCAGGGTCTCTGGTGGCAACCCCGGGAAACCTGCTTCTCAGCTGCGTTCCTGTAACATTGCTCTGTGGTGCTGGTGGCACTCAGTATCTCAGGATCCAAAGGGATATACGAGAAATTTAACTCGCTGCTGCAATACACCCTTTTTTGCTATCAAATATGTTTTTTTTTTCTCCTGGAGTTTAGTCGTTTGATGGCCGAAAGGGCCATGGTGTGTTCTGGAGTGTGCTCAGGATACTCGCTGACAGGGGTTCTTAGAAAATATAAAATATCAACCCCTTAAGTACTTGGGACTTCATACAAATTTTTATATGGCAAATAACACCAGGATTCCTTGGAACTCCAAATCCATAAGGAATTAATCGTCTACTTGCAAATCCTGTATTTGGATTTAAAAAAACCCCACCCTTTAATATGCTGGAATTGCAATGCTCTTATGTAAAAATCTCCCCACAACTTTATATTAATTTGTCTTACTGATTTTAAAGGTCCACCGTTTCCATTTGCAAGTATCCATCTGCTTTCCTAAATGTCAGTGGGGAGAAACATGGCATCAGCCTTCATCGCGTATCTTCACTTGACCGCTAGACGTCCATGGTCAGAAGACATGCCATGGTCCTGCCTTCTGTCAAATTTCACTTCGTCATTAAATCTTAAAAAGCAAACCAAAAAAAAAAACCCCACCAAACTAAAAAGAAAAACCCAATTGGATTGCAGTAAGACAAATGCTGTGGTTAGTTTCAGGGTAGGGGACAAGCAAGCTGTATTAACTCTGTTATTTGTAAACTCCAGGGCTGTGCTTTTAGTGGAGGATGGTGTAAGTTGGGCAGGACCCGGGTTCACATCACACCCGTATGGCAATTTAGGGACCAAGTTACAGCCTCCCCCCCTCCCTCCCCGGGGCTGGCACTGCAGCACCCCCACGGATCAGATCCAGCCCCACGCAGGCATTTAATGCCTGAGTAACGTGCAGGGCAATTTCTTGATTGGGTTGGGGCATTAGAGCCTTCTACCACACCAGTAAACCCTCCCCTTCGCCCCACCCCAGCAAACACAACAAATGCCCCATACCTAGAGACGCTTCAGTGCCTGAATTATTAATAAAATAAGCATGATAATGAATAATCTATGTTAAGCATTTTCTTACCCTTTATTTTTTCATTATGATCAGAAGAGGAATATGATTAACAGCAGTTTAAACTTTAGCAGTACAATTTCAGTATTAAATATAAAACTACACTGCAAGTTGATGTATTTTAAAAATGGTTATGTATACTCTAGCCTTAAATTTATGTATCAAATACAAGTAACTCAATTGTTTCTTGCCTTGACAATTAACATATCTAACAAATTTCAACAAGCCAGACATCCATCTTTTCCATTAAAAAAAATAAGCAAGCACACCAACTCTTATTCATAGCAAGGGGGTGTAAAGATTCAACACTTTCCTGAGTGTTGTGCAAAGAATAACAGGTTCGAGAAAGTCAGTTAAATAAGTGTAATGATAAACCTAAAGCTAAGCTGGAGGACCTTTTGATTAACTTCATATTTCATATATTACTTGCATCAGTTGAGAGCAACATGAGTTACAGAACTTCCATGAAAACAAGCCACTTACAAGCAGGTGGTTAAGCTTGATCAGTTTATTAAAAGGATTATATGACACGGTTGCCTGCAATAGCAGGGGACTGGATCTGATGACCTAGGAAGTTCTCTCCAGTCCCATGTTTCTAAGCCATGCACCAAGTGTATCCAGCCCACACTTTCACATTTGGAAAAAGCCAAAGCCACACACACACACACTCACAGAGGAAAAAAAAAAAAATTAAAAAAAAAAATCCTTGATGACACCATTTCATTTCTCTAGATATTCACTATGCAGAAGGGAACAGAGCTAAAGTCCTGTACAGAGGATACATTTACTCGAGGTTGATGTGGTACTGAAGTCAGTTAATAATTAGATACCTCCAGGCAGATTCAGTTACAGGGCATACCAACACTGCACACTGCCAGACAATTTCTAATCAAGCCAAGAACCTCTCGCAGGAACGAGGTCTCTTTGCTAGCGAGCACAGAGCACACCGAATAAGCTAAAAGCAGCTGTTCTTAAATGAACTACCCTACCAACCGTGAGTGAATGACAGATAGATGGTAAGAAGCATTTACCTACTAGACAAGATCTCTCTGCACACTCAGGCAGAAGTAATTAGTTCAGAGCAGCAACCATTGCTCCTACCTTGCCTGTCTCTTGAGTACGTTCTCTTTAAAAGCTGGTCTACAGGATATCAGGGCAGCCTTTCTGGAGCGCTACCGAAGCAGCGGTTGGCAGCTGCCCATGCAAGACTCTCCTTTCACATGGTAGTCAGACCTTCCCACCATGGTGGCCAGTCCGCCAAGACAGCCCACGCAGCCACACCAAAAGCCTTTACTGCTAGAGACCTAAACAATTGCCTACATTCAGCCCATCTAACTTTTAGGCACTTGGTTAAGGTGTCTGGGTCCCTCGTCACCCAGAACTCCCCCCACCCCCCAGGAAAAAATGAAATTAAACAAGAAAAAAAAAAATAAATCACTGAAGGCAGATAGTCTCAATTGCCTTCTGGAGGTGTCTCTTGACCCTCACTGCGCCAAGCCGCATTTCAAGCAACCAAGTTCTTAACACAGGCACCTCAGTTAGACAGGATGAATGGAGACTTGCATCTCTTTCAAGAGATAGTATCAATACTCTCCAAAACCAAAGGCAACTAAGGTTTGCAACTCCAGTTACGTTTGGTAACAAACTTACAGTCAAGTAATTAAGCTGTAGTCCCTCCCTCCCAAGCATAAAAGCCTTCCACATGGAGGCTCTGCTATTAAAAAAAAAAAAAAAAAAAAAGAAAAAAAGACAAAGGGGGGGGAAAAAAGCATTCTTCTTTCAAACAAAGAAGAGTGGACACGGCTGCTCTGCCACTCATTCATGGGGAAGCTGAAGGATCAGAGAACACTTACTCAGAGACCTGGAATGACTAAGCACTGCTAGTGCATGCAAAAGCAGAAGTAACAAGATGGTTTTAAATTAACCCTAGTCCTCTTCTCCACCCCACAAAATTCATGCAAGTGTTTGAGAAGATAGTCAAGACATATAGCCCCAGTTTCCAAAAAGGCTTAGTTTTGTTGTTTTTGTTTTTTTACATATTGTAAAAGAAATGTCCTTTTGTTTTCTTTCTGTGGGTAGAGAAATGCATTTTTGGCATGTTTGAGAATCATAGATATCTATGAAGTCCATGCTGTTTAAATTCTCCAACTAGTTTCTATAACCTGTCAAAAAAACCCTAAGCAACCTATACATGTCTCCCCAGTATTGACATGCATGCTCAGAGCTCTCCACTTTAGTGAAATGAGGTGTTACTTCTGTGCTGATAGTTGACGAGTCAGCATTGCACGACTTTAAGACCAACTAAATTAACATTGTCGTAATATGAAAGGCAAGCACAAGTTCATTTATTTATAGCAAAGGTCTTGGGTTACAGGAGGTCAGTTCTTGCCATCTTGAAAAGATAGGGGATAACTTATTGCATACATGTGCATTATAATTTAGCAGCAAGTCATTCATAGAAACACTTCCCTCCTACTGCTTTTTTGGTTTATTATTTCAATTATATATATATTTTAGCTTTACAAAGCATTTAACACCACCTTTAAGTTAATGGTCTTTTATTGGAAAAAAAGACTAGCATTTACAACTTGGAATGGACATAAATTGTAATATCTTGAACAGCAATGTTGATAGTTGTGCTGAAGTCCACAGGCTACTCCGCCAGCTCCAAGTCATGGTACAGAAGGTTTTAAAAATATGAGAGTCCAAAGATGCTCCCTTGGTGAAGGTTTCTTTTAAAAATTTTGTGAACGGTAACAGCCCGACACCCGTTTCACTATAGTGCAATGCAGACAATGTTAAACCAGTATTTTAACACAGACATGCCATCCATAGTTAAGATCATCATATTTTTGGAGCACACTGCTACGTACAGGAGAACCATTCAACCTTTAGGGCATTTTTCTCTAAGTTTTGCATCCTTCAACCATTTTGCTGCATACCATCCTGAGGTATAAACCAATTTTGAAGTAAACCAGCTATGACAATTTATACTACAAATTGAACTAGAATCCACCGTTGAACAAAAGAGTGGATTCCTTTAGGTTGGTTTTTTTTTTCCTTTTAATACAAATGTCTGACTGTGCTCAATTGTCAAGCTGCATGCATGAAAAACTGGCCAGCCCAAACAGTGTAATAGTCATTAGCAAATGGAACTTTTGAGTTCACTAAGTGCTTCCTTTTTTTTTTTTATTTTCAAGGTAGTACAATTATTTATATTGTAAAACTGATGTTTAACTTTATCTTTTGGGGACAGGACCACCAACCATTACATGCAGTTTGTGGACAGAAGGTATTTTGACATTCAGTTTTGCTATACAGAAACAGAATGAATAAATGAACATTTTTTTTTTTTGCAAGAGGTAAGTAAAAGATTCAATTTGATTCTTCTAGAGGAAAAAAGGTGTAAAGGAGGTCTCTTCACTTTGCAGTCATCATCTGTACGAATTCTGAAAAGATAAAAAGTCACTGTGATTTATTGTCTCTAGAGTACTTCAACTGATAAGTCTCTTAAATGCATCTGGCATTAAAAAAAAAGCCCCTTTCAGTGCACTGAAGTTTTTGTCCACAGAAGTGGACAACTAAATAAACCAGTGTCTCAAGTACTAGACATTAATGCCCCATGCAACAGGCTTGCACTCAACCCCACTCAATGGTTTTGAGTCAAGACGAGCATCTCTTTACCTTCATAGTTGACTTGCCCATCCCCATCAATGTCTGCTTCTCTGATCATTTCGTCTACTTCTTCATCTGTTAGCTTTTCTCCTAAGTTTGTCATAACGTGACGTAGTTCTGCTGCACTGATATAACCATTGCCATCCTGCAAGTAAAGAGTTGCACAAGATCATGATCAGCAATCCTGGCATCGATTTAACTCTGAAACTACATCTAGGTTTGTAGGAACTGCCTCTGAAATAGCCTTACTGCACTTGGGACAGATAGATAGGCACATACACTGTATAACCCTACAGCATGTACACTGCGTTACGAAGCATGCATGTCACCACATCCTTCCATACAATTGCTATACCGTAAGAATAACTGCATGCCTGATGTGTAGCTACAATAAGGTATTTTTAACACTTTTAAAGAGCTTTCAAAAATAAACCCAAACCCACAATGTTTTATTGTAATGGTTTTTGTTTCATCTCTGCTGCCTAAGCAAGCTCCCCCACCCCCAAAAAACCCAACCCTAAACAATTTCCACATGAGCAAGAATAAAGTCTGCTTTCTCATCTGGGTAGCACTACCTCTAAAAATCAGACTGCAGGTGGCTACGTTAGGCTTCTCGGGTAAGATGCTATAGAACAAACCTCCAAAGAAAGCATTTAAATTCTACTCATAAGGATTGCACAAAGCTTTGTGGAAAATAAATAAGAATGACACTTCTAGGTCAGTATTCCCATTAGTAATACCCAAACCTAGAGCTCATTCCTTGCTATGTCAGTAATTGTCCTCTTCCATCTAGAGGAAGAATACACTGGCTTAGAGGAAGAGTTCATATGGCCATCACCAATAGATAAGTTGCCTCAGAGTGGTCTACTCTGCAGAAACAACCCCACAGGGTAGATAAAGTACTAACCAAACAAACTAACATTTCCTCTAGCACATTTTCCAGCAAAGTACTGGAAACTGCCACTTTTTTTCCATAAAAGGAGTAGTAAGGCTTTCGTCCACATATGCCTGGGCATCAGCTTAGCAGCTGCACCATTACTCAACACAATTTTATTTTGTTATCTGTCGTATCTAAGCAATCCAAAGAGGGGAACAATTAACCTTCATCATGTATGCCCAGGTATCCTTAAGGATGGAGGGAGCTGAGCTCTTATATTTTCCTAAAAACAACCTCAACATCTTGAAAACAGAACATGCAACACTTCACATCCCTCTAAATACTGATGACATCACCTTCGCTTCAAAAGCTTCCATAAAGAAGTATAAAACCTTGTGCATCCACGCAAGCGTTTTCCCATTCCCCTCAAGTTAGAAAGTACAGAAAAATCCAACCCCTGCACCCCACAAGCATCAAGTTCTGCTCATCTCTGCTTCTCAGGAAAGGCCAAGAAGTTTTCTTCTCTTGAATGAGCTTAAAGCTTAGACCTGCTGCGTAAAGCAGGTAGAACCAGCCTTCCAACAGTCCTGGTTCCGTTTCCAGAATAGTCCCTGCTCTGTTTCCAATTCCTCTGCTTCTATTAGAGGACTTTCTTTTCCTTCCAGAAAGAAAACACCACAGAAAAAATGGACACCATTGCTGCTTCTAAAGAATATTTGTACTTTTATTAATACCTTGTCAAAGACTCGGAATGCCTCACGGATTTCTTCCTCGCTGTCTGTGTCCTTCATTTTTCTGGCCATCATGGTTAAAAATTCAGGAAAGTCGATAGTGCCATTGCCTTAATGAAAAGAAACTTCCAAAAATTAGACTTCCATATTTTTCTTTATACAGAAGACTCTAGCATTAATTTAGCCAGGAACAAGACTGACAGATCCTCTGTACCCCATTCTTATAGAGGAACTGGATCTTCTCCCTCAATGGCTACCACTGCCTTTTTGATATTACAATGTGCAGTAACCACTGTCACTGCAGTGTTTCAGCACAATGAAAATCAACCATTGCCTTCTCTCCAGGTCAAACCACACTATTTGCCATCCATGCTGCAAGTAAAACATGACTCTGATGCTCCAAGGTTAACCCATACTATGACTTGTCTTTATTTCAAATCACTCCCCAAAATTTAGTTTCTTTAGTCTGCCAACTGCTATGGGAGATTCCACATGGGAATGCATTATAAAGCTGGCACTACAAATCCAGGATATCTAAAATTTAGAGAAAATGACAGCACTAAGCTGCTCATAAACACTTATTCCTTGTTAAAAAAAAAAATCAACTTCCTTATCCTGCGTTGTACACAACAGAAGTAATGCACCATTTTAAGGGACAACAAGGAACTGCAAATTCCAGTGACGTAAGAAGAGCTGCCATTATTTGGTATTTCTGATAAGCTTAGCAGTAGGTGTTCTTACAGGCATTTCACTGCAAAACTGAAAATCCCTGGTAATATCCAGGCCTCACCCCTAAAATTTTTTAAGTTCTTCATTCAAAGTAATGATTCAAACTTCAGGCTGCTCAAAGCTATGAGAAAAGTGGTATCGTGAACAAACAAGTTCTTTAAAACAGCACAAGTTAGATTTGTATAATCAGGATTCAGCCTTCTATGCCAGAAGAGCCTGTATTAAATAGTTCACCATGCAACTAAGGTCTACCCATTGCTTGAGAGAAACATACAAACTCATTGGGCAAGTATAGCAAAGAAGTTAAATAAAGGTTTAAAAAAACCTTTGCATCTTAGGGATTCCAGATTGAGACACACGGCTATTTATCATCACGGCCAGCTTCATCTACCAGCTAAATTGGAATACAAATCCTGTACTCAGCTCTGAAAAATCCTCAATGAACATGCAGAATAACAGCAAAGCATTCTGCCATAAAGCAAGTTAAAACAGACAGGCAGACATACTTAAGTCCTCAGTCTCCCTTCATTTTTAATCTACCAGGGCAGCATTGTGGCCTGCAGCCTAGAGGAGCCGCCATACACAGACTCAACATAGCACTGCAAACCCTGAAATTTTTCAGTATCTGCATCCAAGAGTTAGCAATTGCAGTCAACTTACACTTTTAGAAAAGTAGTTGTAATTAATGTAGCCTGATAATCAGATCATCTATACTTGTGCCAATATAATTTCACTCTTTTAGAGGAAAATCACCATAACAACCAACATACAAGTTCAAAGCCCTGACACTGCAGAGCAGAGGAAAACATTTTTCCTTTTTATAACTGCTAGCCTGTCTGGAGTCTCAGAAACAAGATGTGCAGCTACACTTTCTAGCACCCATTTAAAATCATTCCCATAGACTTGATACTGTAAGGGTTTTCTTCTTTTGTCTCCAATCCCCCCATCTATTAGTGATCTAACACACTACAATAAACTATACAGTCTGTCCCTCTTGTGTTTTATATTCTTGGAAGTTTAGCACTGCTCCACTCCTACCACATTTTTGGCCTCAGACAAAACCACAGACATTAGTAAAGCTATTAAGACCAACATGAGCTGATGAAACATGTATAAAAAAAGCTGGGTGGAAACGCAGGTTAACAGCAGGTCAGGACAAGTCAGATAGCAATAGGAAGCCTGTGACCCATAAAATATTAAAGACAAACAGTGTAACTTTGTCTCTGCCCATCTCCTTTTTTAGATTCTCCCTAATACTGCTAGGATCTTTGACAGCTGTACAGAGAGCAATCAAAAAATTGACACCCCTCTGTCTTTAGATTCTATGGAGCATTTTGAAACTGCTTCAAGAGATCAATGTCACAATCTTCTCTATGCAGTCCAAACACAGCTATGGAGGTCATATATGCTTAAGATGATCACAGACCTACTAACTCCCTTTCCAACACTTACCATCAGCATCTACCTCGTTGATCATATCCTGCAACTCTGCTTCTGTGGGATTTTGACCCAATGATCTCATGACAGTTCCCAGTTCTTTTGTTGTGATAGTACCATCACCATCTTTGTCAAATAGGGAAAAGGCTTCCTTGAATTCTAGAGGCAAAAACAGTCCCAGTGTTTAGTAACATCATCAGCATAAGAAAACTGCAGATTAAAAATGCACTCCACTGACAACACCTGGTACAATTTTAAATTCCATTTTATCTAACTGTCCACGTATTGAGAGAATTAACACTCTCAAATACCAATAAAAAAATTACTTATGGTACCAACACATAATTTGCATTGTATATTCGAACTTGTTTCATGTGGCTACTATCTGCATTACAATTCTATAATGCATTTCAATACCATCTTGCTTGAGGCACAGTTGCACCATAAAGAGCAGCTGCTGGGGATAAGTGGAGGGACCCGTGGGTTCCCTTCACCATTAACAGACTTGCAGGAACTATAACTGTTGTCATTTACCACTTACTGTTAAGGCTACAGACAGTAAGAATTAATGTCAGTTACAAGTGGGTGACTGATCTTCAGAAGGTCAAATAATAGTCCTTCTCCTAATCAGTCTGAATTACAGACACTCTGTTAGAAATTATTTAAAAGACACTGGCTTATACTAATGTGCAATAAATCCATTTTAGGTTTATTCGTTGCCACTTCAAGTTTATCTTCACTTTATTAAAAAGAAAAGAGTACCGAGGTCTGATTTGACTGCAAGAAGTTCAAGAGTCTAGCAATTATTTCTGTTTGCAAGAAATCTAGAAGGACTTGATTCGAGCCTGAAAGTCTAAAAAAAAATATCATTATCTATAGTCCAAGGAACAAGCAGTTTAAATTAAGAGGCAATGAACCAGTAATCATCCAGAATTTTTTTTTAAAAGTGTTAGTACATATTTGAATAATATATTTTCTTTAGTCACAAGGAGTTAGCAGAAAAATAATAACTTCTCATCAAGACACTTACCAGCAATCTGTTCTTCAGTCAGCTGATCAGCCTACACGAAGAATAGAACATTTTAGAATATTGTTTACCTCTAGCTACAGCAAGCCATGAGACACTTCAATTAGATTTATCATTGCTTTTACAAAGCCATTTTCAACCCTGGGAATTCTGCCTCCGATTCCACTCACCTACACCCTGCAGCCATTTCCAAAAGCATATAAGCTAACTTGTTTTGGAACTGCACATGAGGCACCAGACGTGCCATCCTGCGACTCACGGGAACCCCGTTTGGTCAAATGAAGGACACGGGGCAGGCTCCTCGCAATTGGCCAGAGAGGCATGAAATCCTTAATCACATGTGTTTGGGGTTTCACATCACATCAGATGTCATTTCCAGCAGTACAGTGACCCTAACACTTCATGGGGGTGCTTGCACACGAGTGGGCTAATGACAAGTGTGCCACCTAGTGATCTAAGGCTACTGAAACCTGCCCTCCCCCACCACACCGCATCAAGCATTAGCCTACTGTAAGCTTGAACAGAGAGGTCTGTGCTGTGACATTAGGAGGAATTACTACTTGGTATTATGCAGATTTTTGCCATCTCTGACAAAAACAGCAGTTTTCAAGCGTCACGTTATTTCTTCCATTCAGCCAAGCAGTTTCAAGTGCCTCCCACTGACACACAGGCTGGTTTACACACAAAATTTCAAGTGGCAAGATTTAAAATGTTTGCCTGTGACCTATACATCAAGAGGCCACTGTTGCATCCAAAGATGCAAAGCTCAGTGGACAATTAAGTGTGCTTTCCCAGACCTTCAACTGTGCTAATCGCATCCTTCCAGAAACCTCTTTTTCTGTATGGATAGAGCATCACAAAAAGCTCCACTGTTTGGACCCAAAGAAGCTAACCAGCTTTTTCAGGGAAAAAAATATGCATTTTCTAATCATCAGAAAGAGAAAGTACACCTGGATTGTACACACCCAGTCATATATACTGAAAAATACAATGTATTATCTCTTTTTAAACTAATTTTATTAGATGGCGTTTACCAATTGGAAAAGCGAATTTTGTAGGTCAGAGAAAGCAGGCATCTTGTAACCCTTTTGTCCTGAAATACCATTATTCAAATATAAACCCCACTTAACTGCATTAAAGAGCAACAAATACAAT
This sequence comes from Tringa tobata, assembly GCA_033628505.1. NCBI lineage: Eukaryota > Metazoa > Chordata > Aves > Charadriiformes > Scolopacidae > Tringa > Tringa tobata. The sequence continues at coordinate 5,565,584 of JAHREE010000173.1, read as the reverse complement.
GGACAATTAACAGGCTATACAATCTGGTAAGCTCTTGCACAGGGGAAAAGGGTAGGGCTGAAAGCCTGCTGTATATGTTAAGTGACATTCACAGATTTCACTTGTAAAGTTGTTTGGGTTTTGTTTGTTTGGGTTTTTTTTAGTGTTTCAATACCTGTATGTAATGATTAAACAATTCCCCACATGCATAGTGGGTTGGGGGGGATACAAGTGCTAACAGCTAAAGACAGGAGTTCAAATTCAATAAATCTTCTTTAATATCAGCAGGAAGCTTGTGTTCAAAATCCAGTTCGACTTTCACCGCTTTTTTTTTTTCCAGAATATACGAGGTTTTACTCGGAGATTATCTAAGGAATTTACATAACAGACTCAATGCCCTGCAGAAGAGGAAACAGAGCCACACCTCGGCAAAAAACCTCCAACCCACAGCACCGGCTGGGTGCCCCGTGAGTCGGAGCTCGCTGGATGTTTCTAAAAAAATAAAAAAACCCGGATTTCGAATCAAAAAACAAACCAACCAACCTCGCACAGACACACGGAGCGATGCCAGAAGGGCGCAACCCGACCCTAAACCGCCATGGGGTTCACCTTCCCCAGCAACAGGCACCACCACCGCTCACCCCGAGCTACAGGACAAAGGTACCCAAGGGCTGGAGCCACCACCCCACCCAAGCCAAGTCATCAAATCCTGTCCTGGTGATGTCAGCCTTCCCCGACGGGAAGGGGAGATGGAGAGACAGAGCCGAGGAACACCCAGATCGCCAGAATGCGATTAAGAGGTCAGCCTGCAACCATCGGAAGCGAAAAAAAAAAGAAAACCAAAAAAAAAAGCACAACCCACACCGGGAAGAAAAAAAAAATTAAAAAAAATCCCAGCCCTTCCTCCCTCCCGCTTTTGCGGGGAGCCCGGGCCGGCCCCGCAGCGCCCGGGGGAGGATGGAGGTCCCGGAGCCCACCCCCGGGGCAGGCGAAGGCGGAGGCCGGTGGCATCGCCCGGGCAGGGGCAGGCTCGCAGCCCGCCCGGCGCAACAGGCGCCCTTCCCGGCCGGCAGCCGCCCACTGCTGCAGTGCGGCCCCCCCGCCCGCCCCTCCCCGGCCACGCCGCGTCCTCATCCTTCAGCCGGGAGGGCGCCTGGGCTGCGC
>JAHREE010000173.1:5495906-5550273 GCA_033628505.1 Tringa tobata | reverse complement strand
TAGATGGTGCTATTAAATGAATAGCTGTTCAGAATTTTGATTCAACCTCTTTGTTTGGCGTGTGAGTATGCTGTGTTTGCTGCAAGCTAGTCAGGCCCTATTGAAAAGACAAAATTGTTAATTTCTATATGTGCTATTCTGTAGGTGTTATTACTAGAGTATTATTCTGAACAATTTTGAATTAAGTTTGTACAGGCCAAAGCACACAATCGGCACGGAAATTTTCAGCCCAAGTGGTTAAAGTTTGGCAAAGCAATTAAACTTGCTAAAATGATGCTCTTTTGTTTGTTTGTTTGTTTTTCTTTTCTATTTTAATAAAAGCTGATGTCAGATAAACTTGGTAAGTGATTTTCAGGTCAGCCAAAAGCAAATGCACAAGAACACAAGAGGGTTATAATTAGTACATCGAGTATTATTATAGACTATTTTTTCTTTAATAAGTGCAAATTTATTTTTACTTGAAAAGGATTCCTCAGGAAGACCTTATTACTTTGCTTGTGAAAAGTTTGAGGTGAGTTAGGAAAGTGGTTGATCTAAGTGGTTGTGATACTGTCAGATACTGTAGTGGAGTACGTAAGAAAAGCAAATCGTCCAGCATTCAGTGAAGTTTTGCAGAGTTTTACCAGTTGCTGGAAAATCTGGTAGTGCTTGGAATCTAAACATGTAGGAGGATGTCTGATTTCACTCATTTGCACCTGGACTAAAAGTACATTATATTGTGTCCATTTTAGTGTCATTTGCAAATATTCATATCTGCCTTGATACTCTTGCTGGAAAAAGACACTGAGCACAAACTGCCATTTAGATTACTGTCAACTGAATTTGATTATGTGAAATACTACTTACTACTGTAATAAAAGTCTTAGTGTAATTGGGTTTGTGTAAGGACAAAAGGAGTCTTCACCTTTTCAGTTATTTCCCATTTATAAGAAGGGTTTTCTCCCCCATTTGATCTTGCTTGATTGTAATATCACATCTTCATATGGGTCAGAGTCCAATACTTTCTGGCCACGTTCTTTTAGATACTCCACATGACAGTTTAATGTTTAGTATCAAATTTACTTATTTGGTATATCTGCTTTTATTTGGGATGTTGGGTAACCTTGGCATTTTGTTTGAGAAAGTAAGTCATCTTGTGGATCAAAGGTCCCTCCACGATCAAAGGTCACTCCACATGTTACCGGTATCTTAAATGGTGCGAAATAAGACATCTTTTGTTCAGTCAACAAGAAGTTAACCTGCTTGGTTATTTGGTCAAAAATATATGTTATGTTATGGAGCCAATGTTGCCAGGTTTAAAACATCATCTTCAAAGTGGATAGTATTGAAGGTGGGTACACACACACATCCCAAACCATTGCTATATACTGGTATCTCACTGCTGTAGACACGCTGCCAGATGCAGGTACCAGAGGAATGCTTCATACTGCATAATTCTGGAGCTGTAGGCATGGTAGGGCAGGTCCATCCTCAGCTTGATAGCGAGCAGGTGCTGCTTTTACTAATTTCATTGATGTCATGTGTATTACACTACAATCTCCTGCTACTGTAGGTATGCACATCTTTTTATAAAAGACGTTAGGAATGACAGCAAATTGGCATAAGGGTATGAGTTTTGTATGAGTGGCACTCATCTGGCCAGTTCCTGGCAACCGGGACGTTAACTCCTCTGCAGCTGCATTATCAGTAGCTTTCAGCCACCCTCCTCTGAATTTGTCTTTCACCAAGTCAGGGAACATTGGTTCTAAGTTTTGTCTTCGACTACTTCCAATGGCTACCCAAATCTGATTAACTTGATACATGCTAGTTAATTGAAATAGAATATGAAATAAAGCAGAGCTGGCTTCTTGTGGTATGGTTTTGGTGGTTAGTAACGGGGATCACAGCAGTACATTAGTTTGTTGCCCACGGTGCCAAGTACCTTGCCAGTCTCGAGTGGAAGTTTGTAAAGCTGTTGGTAGCCAGTTTGCAGTCATTCCGGTTACACCAGCTCTCATTTCTTCCAATACTCATAATTTATTTGGTAGAGTTTCAGTATCAAATGAGTTAAGTATTCCTGATCCTGTAGCAATTCCGCCCCAAAAAAACGGCATGGTATTTCTTTTAGTTCTCTGTCCTTTTGGTATATAATTTTGTAACCACAAGTCACAAATCTTGTTCCCTGCACTAATGCTTGCATTGGTTAAGTCCAAATGTATGTTCATTGTCATTAATTTTGGAGCCATAATCATGGGCTCTTATCCATCATGCAATTGTAATACGTAAAGGAGCGCCTTTGTTAAGAGGTTGTTTTGGTTACTTCATAAGATATGCAATCAGCAACAAGTGGGATCTTAATTTTGTCCATTCACATCAACTCCCTATTATTAGCAGTGTTTATGGAGAAAATTGCTGTATATTATTGCATTGTTCTCATTGTTTACAATTCCAGCTTAATTCTTATGAGCCATTAAGGTAGGATTAGTTGCCTTACAGCTCTGTAGTACGCACTTCATTTTATTGTTAAAATCATTTGCAATTTCCCATCCAGTATTACATATAGTTAAAGCCAGGTTACTTTTAGATCTAAGGATCACTGTAACATTATTCTAGTTAACTCACTCCCTGTAGTGTCTACAGAATCCCATATTCCTTTTCCTTTGGGAAACTTTATTTTTAAAAGGTGACCCATTGTCAGATTGTATTATTTTGGGCAAGGGAAAAGTAGTAAACCACCAGTTTAAACCAGCAATGATTGCTGGACCAGTTGAAGCTTGGGTGGAAACCACTGTTTCTAGTCCTAAGAGGAAAAGAGGGCAGATGGGAATACTCCATAGGCATCCCGATTCGCTTTACTTCTCTAATCATTTGTTTCTTTTATTCATCCCATCACTTGGCACCTGGAAGTATATACAAAGCCCATCACTGCACAGCAGTTTCCTGGGCTACCATTAACAGCTTACCAGATAAAATTGGTTTTAAAATAAGAATGGGTGCACATACCTTGTTTCCCGTTTCTTGAACTAACGGCATTGGTAGTTAGAAGCCCTTCGTATGCAGCCAACAGCACTTTCTCAAATGGAGTGTAGTTGGGAGCCTTGCCACCACTTAGAGCAAAACATAGTAAGTAAGCTCTTTTACCTTGCACATCTTGTGCCATAGTCCCCATTGATATCCCTCATAATCCAAGCCTCTGTGAAGTGTAGTGGGGTGTGCAGGGTTAATGGATCCTATAGATTGGTTAGTAAAATTCCATCATTTAAAGCATTTAATGTTTCATGATGGTTTTGTTCCCAAATCCATATTGTGTTTTTCTTCAGCAAATTGTAGACATCCCCCTAAAATACTGAATCCAGGAATCTGTGACCTCCAAAGCCCAAAAGTTCCTAATAAAGCTTGTAACTCCTTTTTATCAGAAGGTGCTTGAATGCTTTGTATCACTGCTAATACAGATTCTAGGACAGTTTTTTGTCCTCCTATCCATCATGTACCTAAAAATGCAGCTTCTTGACTTGGTCCTTGCCGTTTCAAGTTGAGACCACTAACATTTAATTCTTGTAAATGCTGGATGATAGCATTCGTACTTTGGTGAACCGTTTCCTCATCATGTCCTCCAATTAGAGTATCATCTGCGTATTGCAAAACCCTGTTGTCTCAGGTGGGAGGATGACAGATTCTAGCTCTTCAGCTGAGGTGGCTTGGGCAATACTGGTGCCAGGTTTAAAACCTTGGGGTAGGTGATAAAACTAGATTGTCTTCTACCCCAAGTAAATGCAAACTGTGCTGTCGGGATCATAAAGACCCTACCTTTTGGAGCTAACAAAGAGCATGTTCCCATCTACTATGCTGGGAAGAGGGGCTGTTAAAGGGCCAGTTGCTTTGTTTAAAGCCCTACAGTCAATAGTCATGTGCCCTATCCTCTCTGGCTTCTTAAAAGACCAATAATGGGCTGTTACATGGCGGGTGAGTTTTTTCTGTAGTACCCGCTGCTCTAATTGTTTGACTAATTCTGTCACGGGTTTTATGGCAGGAGTTTATGGCTCTGGGCCTTCTTCCATTGTGGGGGTGTGTTGATCGGTCACAACGTGATTAACTTGCTGGGTGTAAATTTTAACTTGCTGGTTATCTATCCTAGCGTAGATTCCATGGCAGCAAAACAGACTGATACAGAGCAGGGGCTCCCAGGCTGGAGCCCCACAGGAGAGGGGCAAGTCTTTGGTGTGACTGGTAGCATCAAACTTCTGTCCTCAGCTTGGTCTGCGTGGGTGTGCAGGAAGCTACCTGCTTCCACACCTGCCCTCTTAGGCCACTTCTGTACTTGTGTCCATGCATCACATAGCAAAGCCCCACACTTTAATTTGCTTCCCTCATATCCACAAAAAGAAGCCAGCTACGTTCCCTCATCCACCTCCACTCCGTCCATGTCACATTTCCCACCTTGTCTTGCTCCGAGTCTTGCAAAAAGTGGCTCTGGCTGGGCTTCTGCAGCAGGGGCAATGATGGTGGAGGCACAAGAGCTGCTGGCTTGGACAGGAGCAAGTCTCTGCCCATCAGCTGGTTGGTCTTAGCTGCTGGTCATCTCTACAGCTCCACTCCAGGTGTAGAGGAGCTTACTCCGGGGTTACACACACTGTTCTGGAGTAACTGCTCTATGCCAGAGACACAAGGAGACTTCGCAGTGCGAATGTAAAGTGGCTGCGTGGAACTACTTTTGCAGTGGTGATTGCTCCACAGCTCAGGTGAGGATGTATATGCCACTTGTGTCATTCCTTGCAATTTAAAGAGTGTTAAAGAAGCAAAAATAATGTTGCTAATTAACAGCATTATTGATCTTGTCCGAATCTGAGAGCGCTTCAGTGCTTAACCCCTCATTGTGTTTCCCTGCTTAAATTGATCAGAAGCTGGTCCCAAATAGGAGTGAAAGCAGAATGTGGATCAAGTTTTTGTGCAAAGCTGCATTAAAAAAAAAAAACAAAAAACCTCAGACTGCAGAGATTAAAACGTAGTTGAGTTGGTATGTTGAGAAAAAAATCTATATTGTGGTGTCATTATTTACACTCTTCATCCTTAAAATTGTTGTTACTGATAAAGCAAAATGGCAAAAAAGTAACTGAAATTGGCATCCCCCCTGCTTTCTTCAGCTCCCAAACAGCAGGGATGTCACAGAAAACTCAGAGGTCAATACACAGAAAATACTATTCTGGATCAGACTTGAGATTCACTGGGGAAGTATCTTTCTGCACCCATGGCAAGATCAGGTCCTTGAGCAAAGTACTCGCTGCTGGTAACAGGAGATAGTCTGTTCCCATAAAAGATTGTATTCTAAACTGTAACAGAAAAGATTTTCTTAAATTTGAAGCATGACAGGTAATAAGGCTTCCAGAATTATTGTGAACAATCGCAGCTCTGGGTAGTTTGTTATTCATGTACATTTTTAGAATTTATTCGGTTCTTGACCTCAGTGGGTTTCTGTAGCAATATGTTTCAGCATGTAATTACTCATTGATTTGGCAAACAGTAATCAAGTATATTACTTCTTCTACAAAAATGATACAAGATTTTATGTACCATTACAAAAGAGGCAACGTTTCAGCTTTCATGTTTTGTCTGAGAAATCAACACACAGTAAACTGTCTTCAGCTGACTATATCTTTTAGCTTAAGAAATCATGTTGGGATTCTGATGTTAATTTGCAATGTCAACATGTCTTAAGCTGGGTGCTTAGTTTTACTCAAACATAATGTTTTCTGGGTTTTCTAATAATTAAAAACAGCCTTTTCTAGTTTTCAGCTTTCCTAATTCTGTGGGTTTTGTTGTGTTTTTTTTTTTTTTTTTACCTAAACGCATATATAAATGAGTATCATTTAGTCCAGAATTTGTTTTACTCCTGTTTAACAATAAAAGCTTGCACAGATGGCTGCAAAACAGAACCTTCCAACACAGCCAGATTTGTACATTTGTGCTGATTTCTTTGCTTAAGGGAACGCAGTTCAAAATGCTGTACTGCCAAATCCATCCCTGCAGTAATTCTCTTGGCTTCAGTGGATGGCCACATGGGATTGCCTGCGATATCTGGCTAAGAGATTCTGTGCAATTCCAAAGGGATCTGTTTGACAATATGAAAAAATGAAGTCTGAAGAGCATGCTGCTGCCTTGGGCGTTGGATGGTTCAACCATTTTGTTCAAAGTAGTGGCCATGAGAGCCCCTTTCCATTCAGAAACCACAAGAAACAATTAAAATTTACTTTGATTTAGATAACAGGCAGTAGAAAATGTTGTACTCAACACTGGGTCACATGCAGGTACAGTGACAATAGGAGGGTCAAGCAGTCCAGCTAGTTTTCTGAGGATTTAGAAATAATTTCAGAGCTGAGGAAGTGATCTGGAAGCCGCTCTATTTCTGTCCGTGTGGCCTCAAAAATGCTGGAAGGAAGATTTTTAGAATACAGCTGCCTACAGAGAGTCAGGGAACTACAGGTAAATAAATTGCTCCTGCTCATCTGAATTTCTTTGTGCTACATAAATCAGGATGTTATGCCCATTCTTCCTAAATAAAAGGGATCGTATCAGATTTCATCCATTTCTTTTCCTAATGGAAACAACCTTAAAGATGTGGAAAGCTGGCTGACTTTGGGCCAAAAAGAACTGGCATTACTAGAGAATATAATATCACAGAAGATTGCAACACAGGAACAGGGCAACCGCCTGTTTGGCGCCGTTGATATGGCTGATATTTTCACACAAAAATGAAAGTCCCAAAGCTAACTTATTTAATTATATGATGCATCTTTTCTGAATATTTGCAAATAATTAAAATAATTAGTTTTTAATTTCTGATGGTCTGCTAAAGGTAAAGTGCTAGCTGTTACATTAGAGTAAAAATACTTGTGTTCATGTGGAAGTTGGCTTGCTTTTCTATGGCAAATTATATTCTTTTAAAATAATGGTAAACACATTTATGGTGCAATAGAAATAATACAGAATAATCAGCTGCAAAGCTACTATCTAGGGCCGAAATGCACTTCCAAACTGAGAGGGGATTGTTTTATCATAGTCTATAGGAAACTACTGTGCTTGGGAGGTTGGTGCTATCACTAGAACAGACACCCAAGAAACAGTCGCGTTATAACTTCAGCCGGATCCTCTGTGTCATCCAGCTCGGCCGGGCTGGAGCTGAGCCAGAGAAGGAATGATTCTCAACATCCTGCTCCTAATTGTCATGTTTCCTGTTTTCTTTTGCAAGGAATGCTTTCTAGTGTAAATGCCTCGCTGTTGGTGTCACCTGTGACATTCTGGCCTTTTCACTCTGCTCCCATTCTGTCCTGCAGAAAGCGGGCAGGCTCCTCGCTGCTGATGTTTCGCTGACGTCTCCTTGGTTCCCTGCGGGAGAGTTTGCTGGGTCAGGTATCCCAACTGGATCCGCGTGTCTGTATCGTGTTCACCTGACCTAAAAGGCCTCCCACAGTCTCGGGGATCGTTTCAGCTGTCTCTGCCTGAAGTCGGCTACCTCTGGCCGGGGGCCCAGCTGGGTTTGAGCTGTTTCGGAGGGGAAGCGGTGAGGTGTGACCACAGGAGGCTGACTGTCACCCCTGCTTCTGAGAACACGGTGAGGAGAAGTCTCAGCTGTTTCTTCGGTTCGACAGAATTTCTCATCTCTGGCTCTGTGTGAAGGTGCACGTATTGTCTCCAGGCCAGGCACGGTCTTGCAGAAGACGTTTGTACAGTGGTTGGCCTCAGCTAATAACTCTGCCGGAAGCACAGATAATCTGCAACATAGATAATCTAATCATAGATAATTGAGAATTGGCTCAACGGGTGTTACAAGCCTGCTCTTGCTTATATTCTTGCATAGGCTGTTATTTTGCTGCTGCCCAAGCAGCAGCAGTATCAGCTTGAGGTATTCCCACTTCCCTTTTTTGTCCCCTCCTCCACCTGTGGCATACCACCCATTCAGTTATGCCAGCACAATTTTTCAAGATCAGCAATTATATTTTTAATCCAATCAGTTCCTTGATTTAGTGCTGACAACCTTTTAATGAGCCTTATTTAAGAAGCCCTACAAGCAGTTGTGTTGCCACAGCTGAGGGGCAGAGGGGAGTATTAGAAAGCCTTAAGCTACTATTACCATTTTATCGGTAGCTACAGGGCAGCTATACTCCTGTAATTCCACAAATTCCAATAGCTGTACCATTGTAAATTAGGAGTGATCTCAAATAAAACAAAGCTTCCAAAATCACTAAACATGTTTGCTCCGAGAAAGTGACGCATTTAAACATGAAAAATGGTGTTAGGTAGCTGGAGATTTGAGGGAAGTCTTTTTCTCCCCTGCAAATAAAATAATTTAGGAATGGCATTAATAAATAGAATTACTTAATTTTAGCACGTGAAAACGGTATTCTTTGTTTTTGTACTGAACCACCACTTAGGCAGGCTTGCAAAATTACAAACCACACACAGTACTCTCAAAAAACTAGATGGCTTCCCTCTGCACGTCATGGCTTGGTGGGATAAAAAACAATAGAGCCTTGGGTTTCTCAGACATCTTTGTCAGCAATTTCAATGAGGAAAAGACCCCCACAGGACCAGAAATTTTGGAGAAATAAGTCCCGGCTTGTCTTTGCTGCTGCCTCCTCTTGCTTGACCCGACTTGTGGGGCAGGAAAATGGTACGGTGTGGGGGGAGACAGATAGGTTTCAGAAGTCACTTTTAGGAGTGGCATATGATAGGTCTAACCATGGTTTTCCTTGGGAGGGTGCAAATCCTTGTGCGCAGAAAACGTCATTCAGAAGGAAAAGAAATCCAAACAAAGGGAATAAATACAGAGCAGGCACTTCTTCAAGGAGCAAAAAAATTCCCTTGACAAACAAAGGAACTGGTGGCTGTTGATCCATTTCCTTGAACAAGAAGAAAGATGTCAGAATCTGCCGCTGGAGAAATCTGCCCAATCTGGCTCTCTAAACACAGCCAGCAACCCCAAGGAGAGAGATCCCCGAAAAACAGAGATCACCTGAAAATACTGTATTTCTCCTGTCTTGAAAGGGACAAATTTTATTGCCAGGAAACTATTTGGCTACAGCTCTTTACAAATGGCATTCAGCAGCTCTCATTTGCTAACTCAAGCCTTTCCTACTGCTTTCCTCGCTCTCTCTCCTCTTCAGTATCTCCTTGCAGCCCTCCCCAATTTATCTGTGGTCCTGAGGACTCCCTGAACATACTGTGCTAATTATCTGAATGTGCTTATCTCCGGGCTTGTCTGCAACTGCTAGTCCTATTAATTTACCTTTCTCTAATAGTTATTTACTGGATAGCAATAAAAACTAATTACTTCTACTGGTCAAAGAAATAACCCTGATCTTAGCATTTTAAAATAGGATGCTTTCTAGACTAGGTCTAGAAAGTCTTAAAGTCTTCAGGGTTCATATTTCAGTAGTGGTGCTCTAGTACAGGGCCTCTCATAATGATTATGGCTGTTCAAGCACTTCTGTAATGTCAACATTTGAGGTTTTTTCCTTTCCAGTATATTGTTACTGATTTGTTTGCTAACAAATTTGGGATCCCAGCTCACAAACCCAGAGTACAGTGTTCTATAAATGAACTTGGACAAGCTTAGCAGAGCCTGCTTTATGCAGCTCTTCCTAAACGAAGGCTGCCTTGACAGTGTTTAGAGATTCCACAGTTCATACGAGGCTACTGGATGCTTCTGCCAAAGGCCGTAACATAGTCTGGGGGGGGAGTGCGGCTCCCCCTTTCAGTGTGTAGGTGCCAGAAGCTTTTGATTTAAGCATATGGTGTGCTTTCTTCATTAAAGCAGCAATATGCTTAGCTCAAAGGAAGTATACTTAGTTCTAAAACTCACTGGCACCCTTTTGGTAGCAAAGGTGGTAGAGTACCATTTCAGTTTTATTTGGATTTTAGGATTTTGAACAGTCCTAAATATCAGGAATCAATGGTTATGATTCCTGGGAAATACAGCTGCAGTGTTTTATCGCTTACAGTACAAGATTGTCTACCATGGTTGACTATACTTTAAAGATTAATGAAGTTGTTCTGGACATACTGATGAACACTAATAATAATTTCTTAGTCATTAATAAACTGCATAAATATGGTCAGGTACGTATTTCTGTGTTAACTGCATTTCTATTTCTATATGGATTTTTCTGGTGGTTTGGTTTTGGTTTTTTTTTTTTTATATATATGATTTCTAGTTTGTGTAATCACAGGCAGACTGATAGGAGAAGAGAATCTTTCACATTCCATGTATTTAGCACATTCCCTCATCCATCTGGACTACACCTAACACTTCTTTTGCAAACTATTGAGGTCTAGCCTGCATCCATGCGGTGGTGGTTGTTCATTTGCCTTAGTAATGCCTTGGTTCTATCCCAGCAATAGGTCCACGCTTGCATTTCTGAGGATGGATTTCATGTGCTGCCAAAAGTTAAGTCATAAAAATAGGTGAGAAATCCTCTGACCAAAAAGAAACTGACTTACAGGTGGATGGGTAGAGAGCCTTTCAGGCAATGGCTGCAGTTGTGAAAATGGGCTCAGGGTTTATAAAAGCCCAACAACTTTGAACAAAACTGATGATTTTGGAGAAAGTGATGAAGAATCTGAGAGGAATTAAAAAAGAAAGTAACATTTATTAATGGAGGAAAGAGTATTTGGGATGGATAGTGAGATAAATGAGTGTTGTGCAATGCTGAGTGAGTAGAAAAAGGAAAGGAACAATATCTGATTGTCCGTTTGTGAGCAAATGGTCATGTGTGGTGATGATCATCTTCAGTTTGGGTACCAAAAAGGAAATATGTATATATGGAAGACAGATTTAGGCTGAGAGCTATTTGACAAAGGGTAATAATCCAGTTTTGTGCATGTGGTTGTAAGACAGGGAATTCTAGAGGGAAGGAGAATTCATACAGCATACACTCCTCTGTATGTGTATAAAATAAGCTACAAAATACAAAATTTCATTGGCGTATATATATATATTTTCACTCATGCCCTGATGAAGGTATGTGGACGTTCAAATTATTCTGGCTTAGGCTGTTTTATTGCACTAAGAACTAGATTTGAATTACCTTCACCCTTACTTTTACTCCTAATACATTTAATGCATATACAGCCGTTTTTTTCCCAACCTTCTGAGCCAAAAGAACTGCTTTTATGCAATTTAACGGGTGTAGGAGAACACTGAGGGACAGGTAAGATGAAAAAGAAGTGCATGGAAAAAGCACGGTCGTACCTGTGAGGAAGGTCATAAAAATAAAATTAATGTCAATTCTTCTCTACATGAAAATTAGATTTCCTAAAGCTATTGTAGTGCTTACCAAGTGTACTTGCCCATGCATTCTCCTCTTCTCAAGGTTGTGCAGCATATTGATATTGCTCCTCTTCAGGTCAAAAGTAAAAGCCCTTCAGTAGAATAACTGCAGTTTGTATAAAAGGACTTCCACCGCTAATAAGATAAGATTTCATTTTAATAAATATATAGTTGATTAGTCCCAGTTAATATATTATTGTGAGTTAGTGATGCCATCCATAATTTAGGCATGTTAGGCTGGTGTTTTTACAGGCATAATAACCCTCAGTGCGCTGAAAGAAGAGGTAAATAGTTCAGGACAGCAGGATTCCCGTTCATTATGTTGTAGTTTTTGTTTGGTTGTGGTTTTTTTAATTGTGTATTTATCAGCTAGTTTCAATGACTGTCATATTGGTTGGCTAGTGACCGCCATCAGCATTCTGTCAGAGAGGTGACATTGCCTACAACTCAAGCATTACACAAATTGTCTGGTAATAAAGCTTTTCAATAGCAATAACGGGTACCCATGTGATGTTATTTACAAATTGGAATTTTCTGGAGAAGTCTGGAGGAAAGTTTGTCACCTTGATGCCAGCTAAATTAATGGGATTCTGCAGCACAAAGGGAGAGGGAGACTGGAGTCAGGAAAATCTCCTGCAAGGATCCCAACTCAGTTGTTGGTGAAACATGGGGACGAGGGAGATTTCTGACAAGGTTGAATAGAGATTAAAAAATGCAGATGTACAGCAGAAAACATGAGTTGCTAATACCAGTACTGCCCAGATATTTGTGCAAGTGACAACCAAAGCATTTTTATTTTTTTACTGGGCACAAACCGATGCTATTTTAGGCTAATTTTAGGTAGGCCATAATGACGGGGAGAGAGCTGGTTGTATTTAAAGTAAGAACAAAGCAGTCCCCTCTCCATTCCCACCTGGTTGAAAAATCCAAATTAAATGGAAGGATAAACAAAGCTGTTTCCACAGTTAAAGTTTTGGAGGGCTTTTTTAATACCATGAGAACAAATGTTGGTAGATTAGACATAGTAATGGAGGTATTTGAATAGACTGAATAAATCAGAGGCTTAAACATGACAGAGATCTGGAATTTATCTAACTCAGAGATGCAAAAACTGTCTGGAATTTACATTCCAAGTATGGAAGCAGGATGAGTAACCTCAGCAGTCAGAGTAAAAGCAAGGAAAAGATCTGTATGGAATGGTGAAGAGAAAGGAATGAATGAAGAACGCTATGACTTGGAGACTTGGAGGTGCAGGAATCAAGGAAGATTTGCCAAACCTAATCCAAAGCTAGATCTTGTAAAAGAGTAAAATGAAAAGTAAAAGACTATTTAGTGACATAGGTAGCACCTTGCAACTAGCACAAAAAGCAGGGGGAGCCCCAAAGCGCTGGGGTTGTGTATAATCTAGCTATGTTCCCTAGTCTAGCGAGTAATTTTTGGAGCTTTCAGAACAGACAAAGATGTAGAAAGGAAAGACAAAGCGGGGTTTGCTGTGAGAAGATAATATACCCAAAGCCAAAAGAACCATGGCACTGAAGCTACACCGGGAGAGCTCAGCTTGCTCAAATGGGGAAGAATTACTGACTAATGAAAGAACTTGGGCGTGAAGTTTTATGGCTTGTGGTAGAGATTTTCATCCATCCGTTGTATTGTGGTGGTGTTATATACGTTTAATGTATTTGCAATTATTCTGTTAGTCCACAATAACACACATAGCTTTAAACAAATTTTTGAAAATAATGAACACTATGGATATAAATGGGAGATGGGATAAAATGCAGTCTGAGTTTACTAAAGGTAGATCATGAGTGTACTTTAAGGGCAGCAGAATTTTTATGGCTGGAAACCTGGTAAATCCAATTGATTTTTATCTCGGTAAAGCACTTGACAATGTAGTACTTGTGAGATTATTAGTTGAAATGGGAAATAGCACAAGAAACTGAAGTTAGATAAAGAATTGGCTAAAAGAGGGATGACAATAGGTGTTTGCTGGAAAGGGCACCGGAGAGGGATTTCAAGTGGGGCTCTTTATACCAGCAGTTGGCCCAATCTTATTTAATAAAGGCAATGGCACAAAAAATAGGAGCGTGATAATTAAACTTGCTGATGGCAAAAACTGAGAGGCCTTGCTCACAATAAGCCATATCAAGAATTTCATTCCTAGAAAACATGTGACCTAGCAGCCTGGAGTAATAGAAGTAAAGTTCAATTTAATACAAAATACAAGGCCATGTCCTTAGGGGTTAATAACAAGATTTCCTGGTATAATAGGGGGATTCATCCAGGGGAAGTGATAGATTGGAAATGCCCAAGTGTAATAATTGATCATGGTCATTATGAGCCACTAGTATGATTCAGCCAACTAAATGATAAATGCAGGGCTGTAGAGAACAAGAAGTAGGCCATTCTGTGAGTACCACTGTACCTGGAATACTGCATACAGTTCTACTTCAGAATATGAACTGAGAAAAATGCAAAAAAATCAGTGGACTCAGCAACTGATCTTGCAAAATTTTAAAATTGCTTAATGAAAGAAAGGCTGAGCAGTGTATGATCACTGTCCGTGCACAGATTACACCAGGTTAGCACCCTGCTGAAGCGAACAGCTATTTTAAGCCATAGGAGAATGCTGGACCAGAACCAGATGGATATTAACAGAGCATGAATGAAATTAAGAAGGAAGTCAGGACGTTTCTAAGCATCGGAAAATCGAGGTTCTGCAACTGTCTTGCCACAGGAGTTGTGGCTAGAAAAGCTGAACAAATTTCAAAAAGGAATATATGAGCAAACTTATGTGGTAAGGTTTTCTGCAGAGAACCCTGAACTCGATCTCAAATCACCCCTTCCAGATGTATGTTCACAAACATACATGTTCACAAAAGGTTAGAGACTAGGGGTAAAGGGCTAGATAAACTTTATTTTGGGGAAAAGTCTAACGAGAGATTAGCATGGATTTTACATAAGAAATCCTGAAACCCAGGGGAAGGCAGAAGACTTGCTAACTGCTTCCAAAGGAATGCATAATAGAACATGGGAAATCCCATCTGTTAGGCAGCGTAGCCTATGTATTTTTAAAATACTGATTATTTGAGCATGCTGTGTTTCATAAGCTGCATTTTGAAAGCAAAAGAAGGTATTTGCAAAATACATCCTTTCTCTTCTCAGTGTAGTTTTGTTCAGAGCAAAATTATCAGTAAATGTACCAGGAACAATTACCAAGACCCTAATTTTTCTGTAATCTATATAGAAATACAAATCTATATTCATATATGCATACATTAACATACAGCAGAAGATAAAATACTTTCAAAGTCTGAAGTTCATGTCTAAAAAACTAATAGGCCTATCCAGAGTATGGCTTTGAAACAAAGGTTTTTCATATTAATTTGGTTGCTGTTTGTGTTTCATGTTATGGAATGGTATATACACATTTCATACTTGCATACTGGGTCAGTCTGACCGTGGCTTTAGTTCAGAGTTCAAGGCCAGTGCTGCCACTCAGCTTGAATAATCAAGTACAAAAATCTTTAGGTTTTTAAAGTGTAGGATGAGAATGTATATGTGAACTCAGCCAGTTATCGTTATTACATATGTCCATCACAAACATACCTGCAACAGCTGACCTACCCAGCAAGCACTTGATACAATGCTTATCATAATTTAAGATTTTACAGATAGAACTTGGATCAGTAAATGAATCACCAGATTTGTTAAAGCATTAGAAAGATGGCCTGACAGCCTTTGTAAAAATATTAACAATAGTGCATCTGTAAAATGTTTATTTTCTATTTAATTTTAGCTGTTGAAGGAACGATGTTCTGTGTGATTTTATATCCCCGTTTATTAATAATTTAAACTGCTAAGATTTTATTCAGGTGTTATTTAATACATTGTATGGAGAAAAAGGCAGTAGAATTGTCTATTTTCAATGAGCAATACCTAATTTTCATAATCTATATAAAAAATACTCGAGAAAGTATACACATACTGACCTGCAAAATGAGTACTTTGGGGGCAAAATATGATACATCAAAATTAATAGCAGTATTATACTCCTCACCTAGGATACTAACTGTACATGTAATAAAATATATAATTAAAAATTGAACAGAAATTTAGTCATTGGAATTTGTTGCTAAATATGAGTCAGCTCATTTCCCTTTAAAATATAACAGAAGTGTTTTTGAAAGACATGGAAAATTATTGTACGTTTGTGTCAAACTATGTCCTGTTTTGATCTATCAGTTTGGAGGATTAGAAGAACAATTTCTAGACATTAAGAAGATTTTTTTCTTAGAAGACATCTTCTTAAGCTGCCTCTCTCAAACAACAGCAAAGTGTGAGATGATGGAGAGCTCTGCATGGTTTCCTCTGTGAAATGTCCCAGCCCCATGCTCACGGCATGTATCTGGTTGCCTGGGACGGATGGCAGGCAGGCAGGAGAGCCAGCGGCATGGCAGTGGTGGCCACCAGGCCACATCCAGCCATGTTCCTGCAGGAGATCATCTCTTCTGCACTGTTCTCCTCGCCAGGCCGGCCATTGGACGTGTGCCGCACTGGGCAGAGCTCAAATCAGCCGAGCGGCTCTCAATAAAAAATCAGCCCTTGGTAAAATTACTCAGTGGAGGCCAGCACATCTGAGTGGCATTGGCATAGACAAAAGGAATTCTCGGTGAAAGAAACCTGAGAAGGGGCTGGGAAAACGTAGAGGAAGGCTGGAAACTTGGCACGCCATCAGATGAGGAACCTGTGTCATCGGAAACCCTGTTGTGCGCCATAGGCCTCGCTGCAGGGGGACAGAGATATAGCACCCTCCCTATACATTTGCCCACTTCCTCTCACAGCTGGAACACACTAAATGGGTCATATTAAAACTTCTTATTTTCTCCTCAGAGTAAGCGTTCTTATGACGATACACGTGTGTTACCACATGGGGCTGGCAGCACTCAGCACATCATGTGAGTCTTGAACAGGGTGGTGGAGCACAGAGCTGGAAGGCTGTAATCCATCCTGGGGAGGTCGCTCCCAGGAGCCAAAGGTGGCACACGGAATCACAGAATGATATGGGGTTGGAAGGGACCTCTGGAGATCATCTACTCCAACCCCCCTGTCAAAGCAGGTCCACCTAGAGCAGGTTGCATAGGAATGTGTCCAGGTGGGTTTTGAATGTCTCCAGAGAAGGAGACTCCACCACCTCTCTGGGCAGCCTCTTCCAGGGCTCTGCCACCCTCAAAGTGGCAGATCCCCCCTCAGTCTTCTCCAGGCTAAAAAGACCCAAGTCCTTCAGCCTTTCCTCATAAGAGAGATGCTCCAGACCCCTAATCATCTTTGTAGTCCTCTGCTGTACTCTCTCCAGCAGTTCCCTGTCCTTCTTGAGAGGGCACACAGGAATACATCCAATTGTCCCTCTGGCATTGTGGTCGGAATCCATTTTGTGCCCTCCCTAATGCGACCTCTGCTCTTACAGCCTTACAAAACTTTACTGCATTTTAGTGATGTTTATTTCTTTCGATGAGTGCAATGTTGTCCTTGCTCAAAATGGATGCCTTTATTTCTGACATTTTTATTCAAGGATCCCACTATGAACGTATTAAATTACACTGCTTATGGTGCTCTACTATAAGGCTTGTTCTGTAAGTTTTTGCCTATGAGAACAAGTCCTCCTTTGTAAAGGGGGTGGTCTCTTGATCTCTTATAGCGAGATGAATCTACTCCGAGCAGGGGCTTCTCCAGAAAGAAGCATACTGAAATGAAGTGCCTTAACCGTGTATAAAATTTTGCAGAGAAAGTGAAAAGGGACACTTATTTTTCCTCACAATGCAAGAGTCACACACTGGGCTCGAGACAAAAAGGAAATACTGTTTCAGGCAATAGGTAATCAAAAAGTGGAATACCTTCTTTGCCCAAGAAGGTGCAAAGCGTAAAAGCATAAAGAACTCTTTTTCCAGTTCCTTTATGGGGGGCAGGCTCACGGATACTATTAAACACCATGAGGGACTCCCTGGTCAGGAGGCTTATGAAGGACTGAGTGACTGCTGGAGGTTATTTCTTCTCTAAGCCCTCGCTGCAGGTGTTTGAGACAAGCTGTCTGGTTAGATGGGTCTTCAAACATAGAGCAGATACTAACAGCAAGGAAGCATGGCTTCTTACAACATTCTCCTTTACACAGCTAGAGCTTTCCAGTATTGAGGACATGCTTCTGAGGTGTTCCCTCCCAGCAAAGCCCATGGGGAAGGAAAGGCTGGCTCTGGAAACCCCATCCCCTACTCTTCCCCCAGCAGTTCCCTCCTCCAGTCCCTTTGGTGAAGGCAGCGAAGGCGCAAGGTAGAACCATAGAATCGTCTAGGTTGGAAAGGACCTTTAAGATCATCTAGTCCAACCACAAACCATCGGTAGACGGAAGCCTGAAGAAGACTGGACAACCGCAGCAACCCCAGCATTAAACCTTTCCTCCCTCAACGGCAGCCGCGCCCCGCCGCCATTTTGGGAAGTCGGGCGGACGAACTACACCTCCCACTATGCTCGGCGCCGCGGCGCCATCTTGCCCCGCCGCTCCGCGGGGCACTTCGGGCAGATAGTAGTGGTGGTAAGCTGAGACATGGCCCTGTTCCCGGCTTTTGCCGGTGCCGCCGAGCCCGGGGAGCCCCCAACCGGCAGCAGCGAGGGCTCCAGGAAAGGTAAAGTCCTGGGAGAGCTCTCTTTCCCCCCAACAGTCCTCCACGGCCCGGCCCTCGGGAAGCCCTTCCGCTTCCAGTCTGCACCGTGCCGGCCCTTCCGCGCACCCCGTCGGGCCTGCTCCGGCCGCCAGCCCGGCCGCCATGGGAGTTACGGCGCGGGCGGCGGTCTGCGTCCAGCGCCTCTGGAGGCTTGGGAGAACGGCAAAAGGGCCGTTCTGCCCGGCCAGCCCCGCCGCCGTGCAGGCTGTGTAACCGCCATGTCAGGGGGCGGTGCGCCCCTCAGCCCGGGCTCCTCCCTCACGGGCACAGTAGGGGCAGAGGCCTCCTCTGCGCAAGGCATGTTGCTGCCGGGTTGAATAAGTTAACATACTGAGCGAATAAAGTTACTTTCCCTGAGGTAGCTTTGGGGAGAACGCGAGGTAGGGATACCCCCGCAAAAATGGTGCTGGCTTCTCGTTAACGGGCGCTCAGATGTGTTCAGGTTTGCTTCCAGCTGTCTGCTGCTAGGTGCTGGAGGCATGGCGGTAGAAATAATCTCTGGAAAGTGTGCCCGTTAACTTTGTGTGTGTGGTGAAGAAGGTTTGCTTTATGCAGGAAACGAGTTTGTGGGTTTTTTTCCTGTTACCCCTAGATAATCTAAGAAGTGTTTTCTTGTTTCCTTGCTTATTAAGCCACATTTTAGTTGTAAGGGATATTGGTTTTGGAAGGTCATGAGTGAGATTGTGATTCAGTTTATCATTTGTACCTGTCATGGTTGCTGTCTAATAGTTACACTCTTACTACATGAGTAAAGAACCCTGTCTGGTGTATTGCCAAACTGACGTATGCACAACATCCATTAATTCTACTGGGAGATGTTCTGAACTATGCTTTTTGCTTGCTAGCTTCTACCACCCTTGAGTCTGCCCATCTCTAGACACCACAGCAGGGGGGAAACTCCAAGAGAATTGTTTACCTAGGCTGAATTTCTTGTATATTTGGTCCAGTCAGCATGGTGATGTTTTGAAGCTTTTAGCAATACAGGCTGGGGTTACCTTCTCGTTCCAGCTGGTTCTGTATTACTCTCTGATGGCATTGCAGCTCTTGTACTCAGTTTGCCAGTGCAGATATGTTCTAGCCACATTCAGAGCCTTTTTGTTAATGGCACTTCATGCAGGGAATAGAGGACATAAGGTGCCAAATTATAGCCCCTAGGAAGAGAGGGGCTGCTCTGCCAGGCAGAGGTACAATAAAATTATCTAGTAGTAAGACCATGCATATATTTTAAAACTCTGAGATTAGCCTTTAGGTTTGTTAATGCATAGTCTGTGTCACTGCAGACCACCTGTCTGGAAGATCAAATTATACAGGAAAAGATGTTAAGACTGACTTTTGGAACTAAAATTCAGTTATTAGCACTGTTTATGAGTTACGTTTTAGTCTACTGGAAGTTTTTTTTTGAATGAGAATTATTGGCAAAACTTTAAGGAACATAATTTGTTTGTTTTATGTTTTAGCCAATATTGTGCTTGTTTTTAATGATTTCAGTATAGTTATAAAATTTAAGTATTAACTTAGACCCATGTTTGTGGTGGCATATATCAAATTTCACACATTCAGCTTGTGATAACTTGAGAACTTGACGGGCAACTTTGGTATCTCTCTGATAGATGACTCTCCTCAGAGCTGATATGAAGCCAAAGTCCATCATAATACAGAGATCATGGAATATGTTGTATTTAACATGATATGCAAAACTGAGGTATCTTGCAGTCACTTAGGACTGCTTCATAAATTTATTGTGAAAGTGCTAATAATGTAAATATGCTGACCGTGTTTCATTCCTCTGACCACCTCTGTCTCTTACAAACCTTCCTAAACCCTTTATAAATATGTGTTGCCTGAAACAGAAGTATTGCTGTGTGCTTTTCCTACCCCGCCGGATTGCGGAGTTGCAGCAACCTCTAGAGTGCAAAGTAATTTTGTATAGGGTTTCTTACAATTATGTTGTCGAGCTTAATTAGTTTTTGGTAGAAGATAAATTAGAAATTTATCAGTAGCCGTACTGAACAGAACAGTGGTAATAGCTAACCCTGCTACCAGTAGTAAGCGTTATGCACAGCGTTATTTACAGTCTGAACTGTGCTGTGTGTAAGGTGGTGCAGTGATTTTTGGTGAAAACACATTTTCACAATTCTGAAAGGTGACAAAAAGACTTTGCATAACTCTTAAAAAATTGTCTGTGTAGACATGTACTGTAAATTTTATTTTTTTTTTTTCTTGGGAAGGTATATAAAGAATGCCATTAGATTGCTTCTACTGTTTTGCTCATGAGTGTGGATGGTAGAGTAGAACAATAACAAGTACGTGCATATTATCACAAAAGAAGTTCTTTTATATATTTTATTCTTCATGTTCTTTAAGAATGTACATCTGGTCTGTAAAAGTGATAAACCTTTTAAACATCTGACTAGAGAAAATAACAAAGAAATGAAAAGGTAGAGTTTTGAAGTATGGAATAAATTTTGATGTTTGAAATGCTTGTATCAAGCTAATTGGTTCACTGGAGATTATTTACAGGGAGGTTTGGACTTCCATGTTGTGTAATGGAAAAAATTGTTCAGTTCTTTCCAGTGTATTAGGTCAGTTTGATTAAATTGTTCAGAAAATACTGTAGTTGGACAACTCTAAATATTTCCCTGGGGTATCCACAGAGGCATATTGACTGTGCTACAGGGGTTGGTTCTTGCAGTGTGATTCTTCAATGTTTTAAAAAGGCAATTTGATCTCATTTGCTCAGGTAGAACCAAGCTACAGGCACAGTCAGGGGATTAATGTTTATGACTCCATTTCTCAAGGTGAGTTTTCCTTGGAGGCCCTAAAGCAATAATTTAAAATATAAAAAATAAACCTTGTTCTGCTTGTGCTCACTGTTGTAATCATATTGCACCAAGTTAGTGACTTCACATCTGTAAAGGAATAACAGGTACTTTCAGGTAAAGTTAAGTCAAAATGACATCTTGGAAGTTCGTTTCTAATAGTTAATGGTGATAATAGACATTATTTTGCTATATTTAAGACACATTTCCTGTGGAAATGGATTTCATGTGTGCTTGCTGTGCATCTATCTACCAGCCTACTTAATATCTCTTTCTCCTTGGGAGTTTTAACCCTTTCAGGCAAATTTGGTGGGAGAGACAAATGGCAAAAGTAGAGGAGGTCTCTGAAAATCCACGTTTGCTTAGAAAAGATAAACTTAGATAAAGTGCCACTGGTGGGAGAGAGGCTGTAACGTGAATTGAGCAGCTACCCAGGATGGATGGGCTTGGCAATGAGCACATGTACATTCGCCAACTAATAAACATCTTCAGAGATCACAATCTGACACAGCACAGGCTGCCTTTTGCCCAGCCAAGAGTTAAGGGATGTGGCAAAGTTCTGTAGAAAGGTCTGGAGAACCCAGATAATTCCCAAAGCTGTGGCAGTGGTGGGGAGTATGAAGGATGGAGGACTCAACTCCGAAATCCAGGATTCAACCCTTTGTGAGCTGCAGGATTAATTTGCTGGGAGCATGGAGGGATGAAACTTCTGCCAACTTTTTATTTAAGACTGTGATTCTGGTCTTAGAACAGCCTTTTAAACACAAAAACATAAAGATAACTGTTTTCCACTTTTCCTTTTCCGCCAGTTCAAGTGTGTTTTGTGCCTCAGGGAAGATAATATGGTTGGTCAGCCCTGTGTTTTATTGTGTTTTCTAAAACAGCTGGAGTTTTACTGCTTGCTTGCTTTATTTTTTTCTCTGTTCATTTAGTTGATGTGATCAATAATGCCATTTTAAAAAGAAATGTGTTGGTTGCTTTATATTTTTCAGTTTTTAAGACTGAAGCTCTTAGTGCTGCTAAGGATCTATATCTCCATTTGGAAGGTATTTGGCACTGTAGTACCATAAGGCTCAAGGTTATAAAACCTCACATACTTATTGTGTGCAAACATTTTTTTCCTAGTTTGGGCTGGTCTGCATTTAAAGTGTTCACGCTGACTGATGAATAATATTAAAAAATGCATTCTCTGCATTAATCTTTGGAGGACCTGTTATAATGCCCTTGAAATCAACAAAAAGCCTGTTTCAATGCATAGAGCATTTTAAAAGACCTTAGATCAAGATCCTGAAAGTTTAACATCTTAGACTTTTTTCCTGATAGTCTGAATATTTTAAGTCTTGAATTCTGAATTTTGCCTTCAACGACTCTGTATGACTGAAGCCAAATTAGTTAACTTCATTCTGCCTTCAAACTTACGTTTTAAAAAAACATAAACCAGTGTTTTATTAAGTGTTATTAGTGTTAATATATTTCAAATTATTTTTGAACCATAATTCTTCATTCAAATCAATGCAGAACTACCTTACAATAAATTTATTTCCACCAAAAATAATACTAGTACATGATTTATTACACATTACAAAGGGAAACAATAATTTACTTTTTAAAAAAAGAACATCTCAAAGGCTATCTTTGTGCCTGGAGTATGTTACTTGAGATCAGATCTGGCCAAAGATAAATTAGGTATGTTTTGTGTATCTTTGGAACAGATATAACGATTTTAAGGAGATTTGCCTGGCTAATAAGGTACAGTTTTTTGTTATCACGTGATACTCTTTTACACCAGAGACCTGCCAACCAGTACACTTTTCTGTTTTGTCCGCTCCATCTGGATAATGCAGCGCAAATCAGAGCAAAGATGAACATTTATTTTTTTTTGGTGGGAATTAAATGTCTCCTTTATTTCTGTAAATAAATAAAAGGTTTTATTTATCAGCCTTTATTTATCAGCCAAATCAGTTGCATTTACTGAAATCTGGAGTGCTCTGGGCCATTGTACTTCCCCTGAGTTTGTCTATGTTTAAGGAAGACCAGTGGAAAAACATTGTAGTGTTGCAGTTTGATCCTGCATTCCTTTATACCCTATCTTTGTTGCCAAAATGAGCAGAAATTATTGCATATAAGGAAGATGATAATTTTTAAAATCAATGTCACATTTAATAGATATACCTCAAAAATCTCAGGTGTAAAGTGGCACTCAATATACTGCATGACATATATTGAATTAATAACTTCAATTTGATGATGCTGTTATCAGGTGCATGAATTTATTTAACTCCTATGCATTTTAAATATGTAATGGTTACAGAATTATCCATGATAAATGTTGTGGTATTTCACCAAAAATACTAAAAATTACTCTTCTAAGAAGTAATTCTGATTTTAGATTTGTTCTGAACATATCTCTTACAGGATTGAAATAAGAAATTAACTTATTGTTGCACAGCACTTTACTCCCCAGCAGGGGGAATAATTATTTTAATAGGTGAGTGAAATGTTGCTTGGATATTATCCAGCATAAATCTTACTCCTTTAAGCTCACCAGAGGTTTTGCAAGAATGCTTTGGGGTAGATTTACAGTTTTAGAGTCAGAGACACATACTTAAAATGAAGGTGTTTGTGCCAGGGTGGATTAATTTAAATTAAATAGTAGATTTTTCATACAATTGGCTGGGTTGGAAGGGACCTTTCAGATCATCAAGTCCAACCATTGACCTAACACAGACAAAAAGCATCACTAAACCATATCACGAAGCACCACATTTACAAGTTTTTTAATTTCCTCCAGGGATGGTGATTCAACCACTTCCCTGGGCAGCCTGTTCCAATGCTTGATAACCCTCTCAGTGGAGAAATTTTTCCTAATATCCAATCTAAACCTCCCCTGGCACAACTTGAGGCCTTTTCCTCTTGTCCCATCGCCTGTTCCTTGGGAGAAGAGACCGACCCCTGCCTCTCTGCAACCTCCTATCATGTTTTAAATAGGCAGGTAATGATCACAGTTTCAAGGTTTCAATTTTTATTTTAATGTTACCTGAATATATCTTAAGTATTTTATGGTAAGGAAAAAAATAAAAATCTCACGTTGATTTGCAGCAAAGTAGGGTAGTATGTTTGCCTTAGGTTTGGTGATTCTGATTGCCAGGCAGGAGGTTACAATGGTACGCGTACATATTATACAGCTGAATTTTAATTTTTTTCAGTCTACATCCTGTGTTTTGGTGAGCTGGGCAGGGGCGCCTGGCCCTGTTCTGCAGCGTGTTGGTTGAGGTGCTCGTGGGATGTGTGATTTGGTCCTGTGAATTGTTGGGTTCTCCTCTGAAGGATCAGGATGAAACAAGGGCTTTGGGTCTTTGGTGGCAGGGTGTCAGAGACCCGAAAGTCTCTCGGGAAGTGTGAACTGGAGCTTTGCTTGTTTGGATATACTTCTTGATGAGTTTAACTTGGGTTAACAAACTCTTTTCCAGCCTGCTCCATTTTGTGGACAAGAATTCAGGCAGATGAGAAGGAAGAAAGACTTTTGGTACGAAGAGCTATTTCTGAAAGAAATACTTTAGAAAGAGGAGAGATGTATGGCTTGGCAAAGAATGAGTTCATGCTATTTAAGGATTAGAGGTCAGCGTAGTCACAAGCACAAAGGCAAGAGTGTGACGGGAAGAACACCGATGCAAAAGTGGTTCTTAAAGAGCATGGAGACCAGGCAGGGAGACCAGATTTCTTCCTGTTGTTGTTATCTCCTGTGGTCTGGTACCAGAGAGACTGATGTTAAATTCTGTGCTTATGTGAAATAATGTTTGTTGTTTCATATGTTAGAAAATTTCACACATTTAAAAGAATTCTAGAAATGAAATCTCTATGAAAATCGTTACAGAAGTTTTAATACCAGTAAAATTATAGCAAAAAATTCCCCTTCTGCATCCTGTCAGTGTCTGATCTTAACCAGTGACTGAAATGGCTGAGGTCTAGGTGCAAAATGCTTAATGCTGACTAATATATCAAAATTAGCATCAATTACCCTTTTTTCCATACTATTTAAAAGTCTAATGGTATTTTGGTAGTTAGATAACTGAGAATCCAGTGACATGTTTTGACCTTGGATAAAACACTTGAATATTCTTACCAGCAGTGTGTGCCTCTATCAATAAAAATGTGTTAAAAATATTTTTCATGCAGCGAGTAAAGTACATTTTTGTAAGTTTGCATAAGTTGTATTGCATTCATTAACTACACATTCATTTAATTATGCCTTTCTGTATTTTTTGATTTTACTCTTTAAACATGTAAATATATATGTTATATTGCATATAATAATTATCATTAATATGTATAAAATATATGAAGATACATTAGAAGATCTTATATAATTATGCATATAAAACAGTTATACAATGTAAAAATTCTAACTATATATGGTAAAAATTCATATTGGACAGATTTGGTTATTTTAAAGTATATATAGCAATGTATGAAAATTATTATCTGCTTGTCAGTATGAGCTTTTAAGTATTATTGTATAGTGGGTTTTTTGACGCTTAGATTTATGTCAGGGGAAGACACCTGATCCTAAATATTTCACCTTATTACAACCTAGCGTTCTGCTAAATGGAAATTTCATGGACTGCTTTCCAATATGCTTAATTACTATACACAACTTAGGGACATTTGCTGCAGATTTAGCTGTCTGCTGACTAGATTAACCCCCAACTTTAAAAAACAAAACAAATTTGTATTGATCTCACACTTTTCTTTACCCACAGAATTGGACTGGCTCAGTAATCCAAGTTTTTCTACAGAAGATGCACTGTTACTGCATCAGCGCACTACAGAAGTTGCAAATCTCATCCCTGAAAGATCACCACTAATAAGGTAGAATATACCTCGCTATCTTTTAAAATAACCTCTTTCTTTTGTCCTGCTTCTCTTTTGTTACGTGAGACCAAAGTCAGGAGCTTTTAGGGCTGCTTTTAATTCCTCTGTTCAGTATTTTAAAAGGCCTGAACTGAGTCATATATAAAAGTATGAATAATGCTTCCGTGTCCTTTAACTTAAAATAATGAGAAATTATACTTACGCAATTACATTCCCATTTTCTTTTTCTCACAGCTGCATTTAAATCATTGTTATTTCGGAATGGAAAAGGAACTGAGTGATCATGATTCTTCATTAGTTTTTGAATGTCCTAAGTGACCCTTGAAATAATGTAAAGATTAAGCATCATCTTTGTGATTTCTCTTTGAAAACCAGTTCAGTCAGCCATTTCACAGTTGAGTTTTTTACTCTTTAAAAAACTCATTGGAGATGTGAATTAATGAATTATTACATGTATCAGGTTGTGCGGCTGTGTAGAACATGCTGATCACTGAAGTGGGTGATTATCTTCTTTTATAAAAATGAGGTTTAGGCAGCCATGTTTGCTGAAGAACTAGTTTTAATAGCTTCACTAGAATAGCTGCTATACTTGGTGTATCTACAGTGTAACTAACACTTCATAATTAATGGAATCAAGTTGCAGTTGCGAAGTTCAAAAACTTAGTCACTTTTAATTTGATACAAGGTCCTGTATTTACAATGACTGGTGGTGGTTATGATAGAGAATGTCTTTATAAAACACTCACAGCTGAATATATCTTTTTGTGTACTTATTATATTTACCTGTATCGTGTGATTGAAATGCAATCACTGTTCTGTTTATCAGTCGTACATTCTGCTTATATTTCTTCAAGTCTTCTCAAGACTTAATTGTCATAAAACTTAGGAATTTACAAATTACCATTCAAATAGAGTGACATGGGAAACCCACCATATTTAATTGATCTTTGAAAAAAAATTTGTCAAAAAATAATGTACAGGGAAATGTTTGATCTTTTTGCCTATTGCTAGAGCACATTCTCAGTTCAATAAGAATTAATTACTCAAACGTAGTTTGTGGATTCTGGGGATTTTGGGTTGTTGTTTTGCTTTGGGGGAGTGTGTTTTAAAAGTTTTGCTAATGGTTCTCCCATGGCTTCTTTTTTATTTAACGTCCTTAATAAATTGTGTAAGGGTTGGGTTTTTTGAGGTGCCTTGCTTCTGAAATGCATTTTCTTTTATCAACATATTCGGAACACCAAGCCTTGTCCCTCCTTTTTGTTATTGAAGGATTCCAGAAAAACTGTTTAAAAAGAGCTTGTGCATTTGTTAAGGGTTAGAGAAGACCTCCATTATTTCAGTTGATTATTAAATACAGGAACTTACGTAGTATGTACAAGGATCTACATGTGTTTTACCAAAACTATCAGTCGTTTGTGTGATCTCACAGTGTCAGTTGTCTGTTGCATGTAGTGTTTATTACTACATTACTGAATTAATGTTAGCATATAGTATAGTCATCAAAAATTGTTCCTTTATTGGTGAGATATGAATTTATAATCTGGAAGTGATTTTAAAAGTGTGTTTTTGGTATTTCTTGTGTAAATCGTAAAGATACGTGGAAAAAAAAAAGCGCAGACTTTTCTTTTGCTGGTCACCCTGAAACATTTCTCATCCCTTTAGCTTGACCTAAATTGTCTTAACAAAGTCAGGAAATTTTATCAGCTCAGTCTTCTTTAATTTGGCAATGATAACAGATATTTATACAAATCACGCATCAGAATACCTTTGACAATTAAAACTTTAAGACTGGTTGTCAGTAGTTCCAGCAGCTGATAAAGACACTTGATATTTAATGCAGATTTGTATCACTTTCATTCTATGTGTTGCTGCTACCTCTCCTCTACAAAAATGCAGGGAGAAAAAAGGTAAATGGTGAAATGATTCTGAACTTTCTTATAGTTGTATTTCTTTACATTAAATGTATAGGTGTATATAGAGATAAATATACTTGTTTCCAAACAGGACTACTTCAAGATCAGAGTTGTCAGGGGAAAGTGATACAGATGAGAGTCTGAAACAATCAAGTAAGAAAAGGAAAAAGAAAAAGAAAAAACATCACCACTATAAGAAGACAAAAAAGAAAACCAAAGGGGACTCCAGTAGCAGTGAATCAGACCTGGACACTAAGAACATCAAGGACAAAGGAACAGGAAGTGGCAGAAATTACGAAAAGGAAGCAGCAGCAAAGTATGTATTAATACTATGCAAGATGTAAATTCATTGTGTTCTTGTGCTTGTCCTTTCAATTTTATGAATGAAATTCTTAGCACCGGTTGGTCATTTTTTTCTAAGCTGTATATGACTAAACCTGCTTTCAAAGCAATGAAAATAGAATTAGAGCCCACTTGTTTAATCTTACCTGAAAAACCGTGACTAAAATACTCTGTGAAGTACTGTTCTGAAGAACAAAGCATGGTATGGTAATAATGAAATAGATTTTTAAAAACATGTAGAGGCTTATGTTGAGTTTTTGTAAGCATCTTATTTCCTTTCATGGATCTCCTTTTGGGAGAGTTTGGAGAGGGATTGCATTAAACATTATTCTTAATTATTGCAGAAGTCTTAATATACAGCTGTGTTTGCCTTGTGATGTAACTTCCTCCTTAGAGAGTTAACATTTCCTTTTTCTCATATTAAGACAAAGTTTCTTGACAAGTTTAACATTTCTTTTGTGTCCAGCCATTTATTGCTCTATGCTGCATGCTTCATACTTCTTGCCATGGTACACCTAGGTGGGTATTTGAACAATTGAAATTGCTTTGCTAGATCTTTTCTGTTAATTCCAGGAGCTCTAAAGTACTGTGTAATTAGTGGAGGTGTCATTTATTATTATTATTATTATTATTATTATTATTATGAAACCAGAAAATAGCTATCTAGTGACTAGCATGATCTTTAAGCAGTAAAAGAGGTTCTGTGAATGTACAGCATGTTCAGGTTTGGCATACCTAGCTGTGCTTTTCTCAGGAAAGGATCACATACCATGACTTTGAGTAGATTAAATTATCATGAACTAGAGAAATATAACGTTTCCCGGGTTTTGTAAATGCTGAATATGTGCACAAATGTTTAGAATATACTTTTTCTCCTTTTCTTCAGTCTAGATAAGAAAACATCAAATCTTACCGGCAATCGCTTCATTTGGCTTGATGATATCCAGGCTTTCACAGCAGAGACCTTCAGAATAGACAAGAAACCAGACCCTGCAAACTGGGCCTACAAATCCCTGTATCGAGGGGACATTGCAAGGTACAATATGTTGGTTTCTGTTGGTATTCAAACTATCACAGAGTCACTATCTCAAGATCCATTATCTTGAGTTTGGCTCTGAAATTTTTATGTAAGAGGTGAGAAGATAACTGAATAGTTTATTTCAAAATTTGACTCTGCATTGGACGGAAATATTTTAAAAGGCAAAAGATGCTCTAAAATAATGGGAAGAAAAGTGCATGATTTTCATTTTTTCTAAAAACATTGTGTAGTAGACTGTGAACTTTTTTGATCTCTGTTCTGTTTCTGTGTCTGAAAGGGAAATGAAGGCACTGATTATTTCATACCAGATTTCTCAAGAGGTTTACTTACTCAAGTAGTTTGATATCCTTGCAAAAATAATGCACAGGTACTTTCTTAGCAAGCAGATTCTGTGTTACATCACCCAGACATTGTACAAAGGGTATCTGTCTTATGCGTTGCTACATTTCAAATGAGTATAGATGAAATTGCATATTCAACATCCCTAATGGGTTACTGGTTCTGTGATGACCCTTCAGAACATTTCCCTGCGTTAACAGAGTATCTAAAGGAACCTATGTTGAGCTCATGCATTATGTATGTTTACTTGCTTCTTGATGTTCTCAAGGAAAATTGTTTACTACATATAAAAAGTACTTATTTATGGAGGAGGGAGGATTTATGGTTTTTATTTTTGTGGTGTATATACCTTTGCTGTAAAATTGCCTGGATACAATTAATTCCAATTTTCTGCCACCGTTGGGATTCTCAGCCATTATTTGAGATGAAAAGTGTTATTTTAACATTGCATGTCACTATGCCACTGAAATGACATTCTTGGTCATATTTTAAGATGGTATTTTCCTTTCTTAATCCCTAGGATTACTGTGGCCTTTATGAACCTGCCCTCTGTTTCCTCTCCCCCTGCTCCTCCTTGCCCACTTCTTGGCATATAAAGTGTATAGAGGCTTAGGGATACAGAAAGATACTACCAGACTGAACTAACAGTTTCTGATTTTTCAGTTTCAAATAATCTCATCTAAATAGCCTTAAGTAATGCTGTCTGTTGTTCTTTCTCCAAATTTGTCTACATGGCTTAAAATGATAGGAGGAATAAAATAATTTTTCTGTTGCTGAGTATGAAAGATACTGTTGAACTTGGAGGAAACTTAGTGTGATAGTAAAAGTTGTGATGGCACAGAAAAAATACAGAAACTGAAATCTTAGTTAAGGAGACAGTTGCCAAGTTCTTCCACTTTTGAAGAAGTATCCATACATTATTTGGGTCAATTTGAATTAAAGTACTTCTTCCATGCTTTCTTTCAAAAAAGGAGGTATCTTTTAAAATGTTTATTTTGAAAAATGTTTAATTGTGTTTTTCTTTCCAAGATATAAAAGGAGAGGAGAGTCCTGTCTTGGCATTGATGCGAAGAAACAGTGTATAACTTGGGACAGTTCTGCATCAAAAAGGAAGCAATTGCAGAGGCGACCTGAGCGCTACTTCACAAAAACCAATGTGAAGCTGCTGAACACAGATGGGATTCCTGTTTGCAATAAAAGTTCTCCATCTGACTCAACTGCTTTTATACCAGTTTTCCAAATGGAAACTGATGATCCTTCTGACACAACAGAGGTAAACCCTCTTGGGATTTATGATCCATCAACTACAGAGTGGCTACAAGGAAAAGGGTGCAAGGATGCAGAACGTGATCCTGTAAATACACAGGGTACAATTCAAGAGCCTGGAATAAATGCTAACTCCATTCTAATGGCAAAAGTGGAAGAACATAACAAGAAAGTCAGAGAAAACCCAAGAGATATTAATGCATGGATGGAATTTGTTTCTTTTCAGGTATGTGTTTTGACAGACCTTGTTGCTTATGATGACAAATACATGAAGGTTATATTGTAGTTTGCTTTGTTTAGGTCTACCTATCCTTTACTGGTAAAGAATGAGCAGTTAATTCATCTTCATGAATGTCAACATTCTTCTCATGATTGTACTGATGATTCTTCCTAATGTTGTCATGATTTTTCTTTTGTTTTAAGGATGAATTAATGAGAGGACCTAGCCCTTATGCCAGTAAGGGAGAGCAAGAAGTAAGAAGAAAATCACTGAAGTTAATCTTAGAAAAGAAACTGGCTATTTTAGAGAGAGCAATTGAAAGCAATCCAAGTAATGTTGATCTGAAACTCGCCAGGTTGAAGCTTTGCACAGAATTCTGGGAGCCACCAGCTTTGGTCAAAGAATGGCAGAAGCTAATTTTCTTACATCCCAATAATCCGGAGCTGTGGAAGAAATATCTCCTGTTCTGTCAAAGTCAGTTCACTACCTTTTCTGTTTCAAAAATCAATAGTCTCTATGGAAAATGTTTGACTACGTTGGCAGCTGTACAGGATGGCAGCATGGTGTCACATCCTCTCCTACCTGGCACAGAAGAAGCTATGCTAGGTAAGGTTCTTTCTGTTTCGTGTCATGGTTGGAATGGTCTTTATTGGAGTTGACTACGTCCTCTATAAGAATAGACTTTCTTATGTATTACAGGAAATTTTTATTCCTTTCCAAATGCCTGCCATCCTCATTTCTTAGCTGAGAATTAAAGCAGATATTCCAACCAAATATGGATATAGCAGATGCTTTTCTTCCCCAGGAGAGTTTGTGATATAACATCCAGTAAAGTCTAATGTGCTGAGCGGTTTACAGTACAAATGTCAAGGCTGGAGAATTGCAGCCAACAGCCAAGAGATGTGCTTTTATCTATGAAAAATGTTTATTTAAAAAAAAAAAGCAATTGGCTTGTGAAAGAAACAATTATCTCTTGTTCAAAAATTTTACAGTTAATTACTTTAATTCAGAAAAGGGAAGGGGCATGGGAAGTCTGATGTGAAATTTTCTTGACCATCCCAGTTCTTAGATGGAGAATTTTAAACTCTAGTACCATTTGATGATTTGTATTTATTGTATGCATATATCTACCTCTTATAATTTATTATGTAGTTACCCCTGGCAGGAAGATTAGTCAGATGGTTAGGATGCTGGACTAGATCCAAGGAAGAAACGAATTCGTGCTCAGTTCTGGCATGGGCTTTAAATTTATTTGGAACTAAATGACTTAACCTATCCCATTTGAATTTTGCTTCTCTACCTTGGAGAGTCATCATGATTATTAATCTAGGAATACACTGAGCAGGGGGAAATACTAGTGTCACCATGAATATCTTTGAGGTTGTGGGTTTTTTTAATTTTAAAATTTGTTTTAAATCTTGAGACTATAATGAAGCACTGCACAATTCTTCATATGTGGCATACTCCAAGG
Organism: Tringa tobata; assembly: GCA_033628505.1. Classification (NCBI taxonomy): domain Eukaryota; kingdom Metazoa; phylum Chordata; class Aves; order Charadriiformes; family Scolopacidae; genus Tringa; species Tringa tobata. The sequence goes on along the minus strand of JAHREE010000173.1, from coordinate 5,517,974 downwards.
AACCTCTATTTTTATCAAAGTCATGTAACTGCTATTTGAGCAATGATGCTGTCTGTTCATGCAATACCCAGTTTGGACTTACAGATTGAGATTCTGGGTTACAAATTAATTTCAGTTGTTGAGATCTCTTATGGTCTTCAGTTAATTCATCTTGGATCAAGCACTGGAAAAAGTGCTGTGAAGGAAAAATCCTGTGCTGCCAGGTGGATACTGTACTGCCTGATAGTTTCTAGTTGCTTCTACTGTCTCTGATTTCAAACACTTCAGTCACTTTGTACACTAACCACAATGAATGTTTCTCAGGAAAAATATATTAAGACTATAATGATTTGTTAATGAACACTGTTGAGGGCTTTGTGTTTTGGTTTGGTGTCCTGCCCCCTTTGGAATTAAAATGATACGAGTGGAGAAGTTTCCAGTGGGGTGACTTCTTGATCTGAGATTATTTTTATTTTTTTATTAACTCAACTATCTAATTCTTGGGCTGAAATTGAACTGATTATTAGGGAGATTACTGATGAGGAAGATTAGTTACATATTTATATATTTATCTTAACAATAAATATACAAAGAGTTTCACAAATTAATTACGAGGTGAGTAGCAGTGTAGATGTTTGGTAGACCTGTATCTTCAATCTTTGACCTTTGCTAATAAAGTGTAAGAGCTAATTTTAAATAGTGGTGGATTATGCCATCTAGTGTTCCATTCACTACACAGTGCCACCTGCTTGGAAATAAGTGGGTGTTTTTTTAAAACATAAAATTTAAGAAAGCAGGTTAAAATTGATTTAAAATTATAGATCAGTATTTACGTAAATTTTAAAGGAAAAGAAATGGGAATGACAGCTCAAATGAAAATGTTATATTGCCAATATGCTACCAACGTAACTATCTCATGAAAAAATTAGGCAAAAAGGATTTTTGTTTTAATCACTTCCAGTGTGAACTGTAATAATGCGCAGCATCTTCAAAAAGGTCTATGCCCACTTTGTCAGATGTTGGATAAACTAAAGTTGGGACCATCGCATATAACTTTTATTCATCGACAAGCACAGTGCATGTTTGGCATGAATAAAAAGTCATCTGTTTGATGCATTTAAAGTGGGAATTAATTAAATTATGAGAATTTTGACATGCATTTATGTGAGTTACTCCCTGTGTTTTGGATTTTGATACTGTTCCAAAACTATGTTCTACAGCACTTCATGTATGTCTTCTGTATATTTGTGGGCTGTAATAAAATATTTTGCAACAAAATTTATTTGAAATATTAAAATTTTATCTTCTTTACTTTCCAGCTATATTTATTCAGCAGTGCCACTTCCTGAGACAGGCTGGCCATTCTGAGAAAGCAGTGTCTTTGTTTCAGGCTCTGATTGACTTCACCTTCTTTAAACCTGACAGCGTAAAAGATCTGCCAACAAGGGGACAGGTAGCAATTTCCGTTTAAATGTGTGTACATCCTTGTGCATGACAGAGGATGCTGTAACAGAAAGCTGTTGATGAATTTTTAAGATTATCTGTGGTGTTTAAAAACTATTAAGAAAGCAGGATGAGAAGGAACCTCAATTTAAAAGGACTGTGTTTAGGTTGCAAAGTGCAGTTCTTGAAAAGAGGAAAATGCCAGATTTACAGCTGATCACACATTCTGCCCTCTTCCAGAAGCATTATGACTCAGTCTTGAATTACTTGTTTCTGTACTGTTTTCACAGTTCACTTTCTTACTTGGAGAAAAGAATAAATCTATGAGGAGCAGAATTAGGCTTTGCAGTTGCTGTAAGCTCTGCATTTCCTGATATGTCGATGCTTGATTTTTCTTAGAGTAAATTTCATTGTTAATATTTGCATTAACAGTCACTTCTCAATGTCCAAGCCAAGGTTTGGTACACAGCAGCGACACGTAATAGGAGAGAGAGGGTTATTAGAGCTAAGTATATACAAAGCAGGGGAGGAGTTGATGAATCTAAAGATGACAGATTGCATACAGGCAGTGACAAAGTCAGAGCTAGAACCCTGCACTTCTGATTCACTGGAAAGTGTCCTGAAGTTGTTGACCAACCTGGGTCATAAAAAGCCCTACCGATCTTTTCCTTTTGTCCTCAGTCCAGTGATATTTATGTCCAACTGTAATATTTTGATTTGACCATGGTTGTATGATTGTCTGAATTACCATTCCTTTAGCCAAATTCTTCATGGTCCCATGGAAGATGTGGAGGAGGGAGATCTGCTTTCTGAAAGCCACATCTTGTCCTTAAAGGATCTGTACAGGACATTTGGCACAAAAGTTTGCTTTCTTTAGAGCATAATACCTTTTAAAGACAATCTTTATGTTCATGAGAAGAGCTGCTAAGAGTCCTGCTGTGCCACAGCCATAATTGAAGTACTCGGTTGTTCCTGCTGATTCTTAAGCAGTATCTAACAAAGTCTTTAGCTACAGAAGTTGCCCCCAGAGAGGTGATTATAAGGTCTGCAAAACCTAAGTTGACTTTCTGTATGTTTTCTTTTGGTTCCCCCTGCCCAAAACAACAGGTGGAATTCTTTGAACCCTTTTGGGATAGTGGAGAACCACGAATTGGAGAAAAAGGTGCACGAGGCTGGAAAGCCTGGATGCACCAACAAGAAAAGGGTGGCTGGATTGCTCTGAAGCCTGGTATGTCTCTGTCGATGTGTGTAGTTATGTAGTTATATGCCCATGTGTTCTTCCAAACGTTTTGGTTAGAATGATACAAGCTGTTTCTTTTCATGTTTTTGCATACAAATTAAAAAAAATATTTACCAAGATTAAGATCAACTATGTCTCACTTCACAGGGAAAAGCACGTGTTGAGTATTCTATGTATGGTATTGTTTATGGAATAGTGTTGTCCTTCCTAGGAATGAGAACTGAGGGAGAGGATGGCATATCCTCCACTCTGTTCTGAAAAGGCTAAAGGTGTGAGTACTTTGTTGAGACCTGTGCCCGTATAAAGGGGAAGGAAGCTACTTCCCTTAAGACCCTTTCATCATATTGGTAGACCAGGTGGAATTAGAGTATTAGATGCTGGTTGCCTCAAGGTTTCCTAGCTTAATGATTCTGTTTCTAGAATCAGATTTCAGTTTCTTATAGCAAATAAATAGTAGAACTAGGAGAAAAACCTTTCTGTACTCTTTGTGATGCAGAAAATGAAGGAATTGCGTCTTCACTTGGCTGGAGTGCTTCTGGGTGAGCAGGGATGCAGAAAATGCACCTCCCTGCTTAGTCCCCCCCTTGTCTACTCCCTTGTCTACTCATACACATACTTCTTTTTGCATGTGCTTAACTACATTAGTTGTTTTAACTGCACATGAATTAAAATGTTGAAAATGCCAGCTATTTTAAAGCAACGTTGCAAAGCTTGATTTACGGTTTAACATTACAGTGTTACTTGTTACTTACAGTGATTTTCTCAACATGTTTTAAGCACATAAGTATTGATAGAGCACATTTCAGGTTGTATGCCAAGGTATGAAGTGAATAACCTAATTTGCACAAAAAGATGCTTGACTTTTGGCTGTTGCTTGAAAACTGCTCTTGATAAACGTGGTTCACAGCCTGTCAGTGTTTTATTTTCTCCTCTATGAGAAAGCTTGAGTGCTGACACTGATTCACTGGTTCGAGAAGTTTGGAAACCTCCTACTCTCCCGGAGTTGGTGTCAAAACCCAGAACTGTGACATGGAAATTTCGAGCTTTGTCTTGTGTCTGTTTTATTAACACCGTGTATGTTTACATTTTTAAAGTATTTAAATTGTATGTCAAGTCCGGTCTTTGGATTTGGTGGATTAATTTTTTCTTTAATAATTTTGGGGTGGGGGTGTGTCTTGATTTGGTTTTAGATGATGACGATGATGAAGAAGAGATAGATGAAGATCAAGAAATAAAGGATAAAACTCTCCCCAAGTGGCACATTTGGTTGGATATTGAATATTCTCGTGAAGCAAGGCATTGGTTACCGTGGAGGCCAAAGGAAACTGAAGAAGATTGTGATGATCCAGAAAGACAGGTCACTGTGATATAATAAAACATGGGGAGATGATAAGATGAATTATTCTTTCATTTGAATTTGTTGCTAATGGATGTTTCAGAAGAGCAATCCTTTTCTTCATTTGGAAAAATTATTTTCTTTGTTTGGAATTCAAAATTTACCTGAGGTTTTTTGCTGAGACTGCTGAAATCCATGGGAAGCTCATCGTAAACCTTGGAAGGGCTGTAGGCAAATAGTCTGTCTTTGCTGTTCTGTGACTTCTTTCATCTGTATGTGGAAATGTCACAGAAATCCCTGTTTAAGGAGATACATGCATTAAATACACAAAGGGTTTGTTGCCTTCAAGACAGATAGTTGGATTTATTTTTTTTTTCTTCTTGGGAGATAGGTCAAGCCAGGCATTGATTTTCAAATAAAAATGTGTTAAATTGCCTAAGCAATAGTATCTTTCAGAGCTTTGTTGTATAAGTTTTCTGTGAAGATCTCTTGTACTCCAGGGCAAAGAAATGTCTTGATAGCAAATTTATAGTCTGACTGGAAAATGCATTGCCTGTTTAACTTGTATGGTTTTAATTTGAATGGCATTGTGTTAGCATTTAATAGTAATTACAAATCTCTATTGACCTGAAAAGGTTTTTCAATTACATAAATTACATAAATGCTGATTTTATTTGATTGCATAAATTAACAGAGCTTGTTTTAATTTGCGTTTTTTTTAGGTATTATTTGATGATCTTGGACCATCTTTAATCCGTCTTTCTAATCCAGATCTTCAACATCAACTACTGTACTCATTTTTGCAGTTCCTGGGAGTTCCATGTACAAGCAAACTCTTTCCTTCCAACCTCTATATTGCCATGGATGAAAATAACATCTTTGACAGTGTGCTTTCTGATGAAAAGCCACTGACTTGTGTTCATTTTCCACTTTCTGGATTCAGCAGTATTGGTCATATGGACACCATGCTGCGAGGGAGACATCACATAGGCCACTATAAAGAAGGAGAGGAGTTCATACAGAACGTTTTTCATGTTCTATTCCTGCTCTTTTCAGGAAAAGAAAAATCTAACCTGTCCATTTGTTGGTTACAGTATGAAATATCTAAGGTAATGAGGAATCTGCATATAATCACTTTGGTCATGTGTGGCTTTCTTGTGTATTGATGTTTATATTATTTAAAATAAATATTGATGAAAATTGAGTCTTGTAGGACTAAGTATTCAAATCAGAAAATGCCATTTAAGATTGTGCTGGGGGTAAAAAAAAAAGCCCAAACCCTTTCCTTCAGTATGTTACACTGTAGCATACATATAACAAAGTTTTTTTTGTTGTTATATGGTATGTTGTAAGTAGACAGAAATAGATGCAAGGGATTTTTTACAAGGCAAAGTGAGTCAAACAAGTACTTTTCCCAAACTATTCTACAAAGTGCACAATCCCCGTTACCATGAATGAGCACCTTACCAAGAAACTTTCTACTTCCTGTATAAGTTACATTTGTAGTGTTATTGAAGGAAATAACACCTTATCGCTTGAATATGGATTTATTTATGCTCTCGTGCACGCCCGCAGAAGGATGATAGTCCAGGCTGTCTTCTTAATGCTTCAGAAAGTTTAGTGTTGTGTTTCCTTATGGGGAAGTTTCATGTCTTTTAGCAAACACTGCCTGACCAGAAGATCTCCTGTAATTTTCCCATCCAATCTCTATGTTTGTCTGTCAGCACGTTTCCCACTCTGAAAAGCTACTTGGAGGTTTAATTATGCTGGTTATAAGCTGCGTCTGGCCAGACAGGATCGTTTATTTTCCTTTTCTCAACCATTACAGATTAGCAGCTCTTTATTTGAACAGTTGGCCTTTTAAAAGAGTGAAATTTGATATTACTTGGTGGCAGGAGTAAGAATGCTAAGACTTTGTAATTTAGCTATGTTGGAGGGAGCTGACAACAGGCAGTTGTGACAACTTACAGTACTCGGTAGCAACAGATCTGGCTGGTGGTGAAATATAGAAGAATATGAAAACACACAGAGTAATGAAATTTAAAAAAAATACTGTGAGGTTTTTTTTTCTTTCTCCCATCCCTCTCAAAATTTGTTCTGTCCTTTCTCCCCCACAGGTACTTCAGTGTCTCCAAAGGAAAAAGAAGAAGAAGCTGAAAGCACAAGGGAGGAAGAGTAAAAAGTTGGCCAAGAGTCTCCTTAAAGCACCTGACAACCGCAACGATCTTTCTCTCTGGAAGCTGTACGCCTACCTGGAATGGCTGCTGGGTAACATCGATGATGCCAGGAAGGTATTTGACACGGCTCTTTGCACGGCAGGGACGGGAGGACTGAAGAGTCCCCAGCTCTGCAGCCTGGCTCTGCTTTACGCTCAGCTGGAAGTGGAACTACTGGAAAGTCTAGAAGGAGCAGTTACATCACGTGCTGTTCATATATTGACCAAACTGGCTGAAAGTGGACCATATGTGCCCTATAGCGGACAAGTATTATCTGTGAACGTCTTGAAAGCTCGTAAAACATATGAGCATGCACTGCAAGATTACTCAAGTAAAACGTCAGGTTGTGATCAGGATCAGGTGAATGATGCTAATCAGCTGGTGAACTTGGTTGGTTGTTACGCACTGTTCCAGTATTTGACTGTTGGGATCGATGCTGCAGTATTAATATATGCACAGACTTCGGAAAAACTTGAAGCTTCTGGTCCACAGAAATGTGAAAATGGTGGAGAGAATTTTGGCATTCAAAATTTTCCCACTGCTCTTGAAGCTGTCACACTGCTGCATACAAATTTACTCAGATTCCACATGAAAATTAGTGTTTATCCTTTGAATCCTCTGCGAGAGGCACTAACGGAGGCTCTGAAACGGTATCCTAGCAACCAGTCTCTTTGGAGGTCATATATCCACATCCAAAGGAAGTCTCACAGTGCTAGCAAAGCACGAAGGTTTTTTGATGGTGTCACAAGGTCTACTAACTCCTTAGAGCCGTGGCTGTTTGCAATCCAAGCAGAGCAGATGAGGAAAAAACTCATTGAGAATGTCCAGAGGTAATATCTTGCGGCTCCTTATGATTATGCTGTTTTTTGATCTCTCTCGTCATTTAACAAAGGAGAGAAAATGCTGTCATAGTTCTTGTTTTGCAGACGAAGAAGCTGTAGCAAGGGAAGGTTATTTGTTCAGGACTGTGGCAGAATCCTGAGTAGAATTAAAGATTTAGGTGATCATCTCACTGGATCAGCTTGGGTGTTGCTTTCTGTTTGATTACTTGCTACTGACATCAAGACGGTACACATTTCTTTAAACAATTTTCAAATAACTAAGAGCCTGCTTAGGTGGCCAAGGTAAACACTGTGAGCTTGGAAACTGCTGCCTTCTGATGCTAGAGCAATAAGGAGCGTAACACAGAGCTAAGCTGCCGTTTCTGGCCAAGCTCACTGTCCTACTACTCCTGGATCCCAGAAGACAGTTCTTTGCGTGGCAGATCTGTTTCTATAGTGAGCACTTGAGAGTTTAGTTTCCATACAGGGCTGTTGCTAGGTAGAAGAGGCTGGAAATTTCCGGAATTTGCAGTGTGGTCTGGGCTCAGATTTTTTTTGCAGCTGTGAAAGGAGGAAAGGGTAGGAGATGTGAGGAACAGAGGTACGTGTTCCTTCTTAAAGCTTAGTCTCTAACTGTTGTCTAACTGTTGCTTGGAGATACCTATCCACAGCTACCTACGGATTTCTAATAACATTGACAGCTTGGTTCTTTGTGTCTGCACATAGCAACAGAGATTTCTAGGAAAACTTTATCTGGAAGCTTTACATAGCTGTGAGCTTACAACAGTCACGCTTGATGAAATTACAGAATTATCAGTACTTTAAAGTGACGGTGCACCCGCTGCTTTGATTGCCCCAGTCTGGCAACAGGCATGGGTATGCGATAGTGACATTCCTGAGCTGTCAGTGTATGTCATCCTAAATCGTAGTAAGAATTCAACAACCACCAAAGGTAAAGGAGGACTGTAATTTGATTTACTGTTAATTACAGACTGACACTATGATAGGTTTTCATTATTGTTACTGGAAGCTGATGTTAAAATTTCCAGAATGATGATTTTTCTCTGTGACATCTAGTTCCTTTCCAGATTGTTCTCTGCTAGCATAGCCTTTCCTATAGGTTATATTTGTATAGGGATGGGTTGGATGTTGCAAGAACAGAGCTGAACTACAGCAACAGAGAGAGAAATGGCTTGTCAGTCGTGCATGAAACTAATTTTTTATGATGTGACAATCTAAGAAAATGTCTATACTATGGGTGACTCTTTCCTATTCTGTTTTGTATTTCTGCTTGTTTAAGCACATGGAATTCGTTTAAAGAAATGAACATGAAGGGTAAAACAGTAGAGTGTGTAAGTCAGTGTGAGGTACGATGCTTCAAAAGTCTGACTTCATGCAAAGAGATTACACCATTTTCCCTCATGGCAAAGGTTAAGATAAGGTAACACATGACCTCAAAGACCCTTGAAAAAAGAGGCAAGTTAGGAGCGAGTGTTAAGGGTGAGTGGGACAAGCTGGCAGGTAAGGGAGTGCCCACAGGCAGAAGTAACATTGACATGAGTGCTACAGGCTGTTTCTTCAAGCTCAGGCATCAAAAATAAGCCAATCTGTATCAGCTATAGATAGAAATCAGCGTTTCAGTGAAAAACATGTACCTGTCTTTGTGTTATGCCTGCAATTTAGGGGATTTGAATCACTGGGTGAAAAAGAAAATTATTACTGTAATCATGGTTGAGATCCAGAGCGGTAATCTAGGCCTTGAGCCAACACCAACGTAGGGTCTTTTGCAGATGGCAGGGGTAAGTTTGAAGAGGCTTGCCTGGGCACCAGAAGGCAGCATGCTGACCTGGACTTGGCTTTAGTTTGAGCTGCCATGCCAAGCTTGGAATGGTCAATGATCTTGAATGAAGACTAAGATAAGCGTTTTAAGATCGTATGATAGGGGATTACTGTACACAAAGAGAAATTAACCTTGGACAGGGTTAACTTTTCAACATGCTAAAAGAATTTTCACAAAAATACCTCATTTATCTCCTTTTTTTTTTAAAACTGATTTTCCTATGTAGAAATATGTTGATTGGATTCGCAAGTGCTAAAAATCTGGTTTATAACATTCAGAGTTTCTATCATGAAATGCAAAACCCTGGCTCTATACGGTGCGATGTGAACAGAGACAGTCCATTGATCTTTACCCTCCCTCGCCTGAATGTGGTCCTTTTGCTTGGGCTTAAGGGATTGTGGTTTCTTTTTTCCTCCGTGTTTCAGGGCAGATGGTGGCGAAATACATTCTACTATTCCTGAAACTGGGTTAACAAATCGGATTGTAACTCTGTTTGAACACGCAATTCAAAGTGAAAATGGCACCCATTGTCCGTTGCTGTGGAGAATGTATTTGAACTTTCTGGTAAGAAGAGAGTATCAGTTCTATTATTTTTTTTAACCATATTTGGAATTTCTCATGAACACAGCTACAATACAATAGATTTTGAAAAAAACTATTTGTCTTAAATTCCTGTTTATCTTTTATGAAATCATGCTTGACTAATCTGGTAGCCTTCTGCGAGGAGATGACAGCGCAGTGGATGAGGGGACAGCAGTGGATGTTGTTTATCCAACAGGGTAGGTTTAGACTGAACATTAGGAAAGAATTCTTCACGGAAAGGGTGGTCGGGCATTGGAATAGGCTGCCCAGGGAGGTGGTTGAGTCCCCATCCCTGGATGTGTTTAAGAGACGATTAGATGTGGTGCTGAGGGATACGGTGTAGGGGAGGACTTTGTAGAGTAGGGTAGATGGTTGGACTCGATGATCCCAAGGGTCTCTTCCAACCTAGACGATTCTATGATTCTATGACCTCAAATTTACCGAGCCTTTCCCACTGCCTCCCATAGCATCCTCGCAGACGAGCTGGTGAAGCAGGGATTGGGTGAGCAGCCAGTGAGGTGGGCTGAAATCAGGCTCAAAGGGCTGTAATAGCAGGATGAACTCCTGCTGCAGGCCAGCTACTGGTGCTGTACCCCAGCAACTGATACTGGGACCAGTGTGCCCTTTAACATCTTCATTAATGATCTGGACGATGAGAGAGCGTGCCCTCAGCAGGTTGGCAGATGATAGAAAATGAAGAATGGCTGATGTACCAAATTCTGCTGTTGGCTTGTCCAGGTCCCTTTGAATAGCCAAGAGCCATGAAATTAGGGGGTTGGAGCAGGTGGTGTACAGGGAGAGACTGGGAGCCTTGCGCTTTTTCAGCCTGGAGAAGTGAAGGCGCCTGGGAGATACATCCATGTATGTATTGCCTCCTGTGAGGCTGCGAAGACAGAGCCAGGCTCTTCTCAGTGCTGCCTAGTGACAAGAGGCAGGGGTCACATCTTGAAATACAGAAAATTCCATTTAAACATAAGAAAAAGGTTTGGTTTTTATTTACTGTGAGGGTGATGGAACACTGGAACAGGTTGTCCAGAGGTTGTGGAGTCTCTGTCTGTGGAGATACTCAGACAGGACGTGGTTCTGAGCAGCCCTGCTCTTGCTGACCCTGCTTTGAGCAGAGGGGTTGGTGCAGATGGAGCAGTCACAGGGCTACCACAATATACAGTAATAAGGATTCCTCAGCAGAGGAACACTGAGCTTTTCAGCGGTAATTTCTTTGTCTCAGAGAGAATTGTTTTCTTATTTGAGCCATTACTGCACTAAGTGTGAACGTTTTGTGTTTTTTTTCTCACTCAGGCTTCACTAGAAAAAAAAGAAAAAAGCAAAGGATTGTTTTATAAAGCCCTTCAAAACTGTCCTTGGGCAAAGGTAAGCACAGAAAAAAGTATAAACCTGTCATCATAATCTTAAATTTTGAAGTTCTGTATTTAAAAAGAAGGTTAGAATTTATTAGTTGTTGTAATGGAAGGAGACATTTCTAAAGGAGAAGCGCTGTCAGATTTTCTGCACAGAAGAGAGAAGTCTGAACTGGAAACAAACGTCGTGGTGAGTGCTGTGTGGGGTTCAGAACAGAACAGTGTTGTGTTGCACGAGGCAAGATCATAAATTCCTCTCTGTGTGATCTAGAAGTGATCGTGTCTTTCAGACCATGTTTTACCATGAGTGTGGTAGTAGCAGAAATATATAGGCAAATAAAAATATGTTTAATTAATAGTATAACAAATTGTTCAGGGACACCTGCAGCTCCTCAGTTAATGTCTGTATATGCTGCGAATGCTCCAGTACAGCTTTTTATCTTTTGCCTACATTTTATCTTTTGGAATAAAATTATTTAGTAAGAGTTGGAAAAGACTTGATTAAACCTCTGTATCGCAGTCACCATAGAAGAACTTACTCTGTTTGTATTTTTTTAAAGAAGCACACGATATTTCTTATGTTCTTGCTACAGAGTTGTTTGCGTATCTCCATACTTCATGCCGTGTTTTTTCTTGCTTGCTGTCTCTCCAGGTGCTCTATCTGGACGCCATAGAGTACTTCCCTGATCATCTGCAAGAGACACTTGATCTAATGACTGAGAAAGAGCTGAGGGTGCGGGTACCTATGGAAGAGCTGGATCTACTCTTAGTTTAAAAGAAGACTGTAGACCAGTGGAGAAAGTAAAGAAGCTGGTTCAAACACTAGCAGTTCCACCTGTCTCTTTTCAAAGAGGAACTCTGTTGGGTCTTGGGTACTGTGTACTTTTTTTCTTTTAAGTTTGGGGTTTTTCTAAATTTGTTTTTTTTCTAAGTTTTTATGTAAATTGCTATCAAAATGGAGTTCTACCAGCTGCAAATGCTCTGGAATCAAGTACTCTATTTCGTCCACAAAAATGCATCTGTTTCCCTGAAGTACTGCTGGCTCCCACAGAAGGATGTCCTCTTATAAATAGCCTCCTGTTCAATGTTGCCCACATTTCTTCTTCTATTGTTTGAAATTACGTTCCATGGAGTTCAGTAGAGATTTCGGGACATGCCAACTATGGTTTGGTGAGCAGCACAGGAAATAAACATCTGCCAAAGGGATGCTTCGCTGGTCTCCAGTTGGCAGACTCCAGTAATTTCCTTCAGCTTGGTATGTGTGCGTGTGTATATATAACCACCGAGTCAAACAGTCATTATGGCTGTACATAAACTGTTGGCAAAAGCTAAATCTCTGCTTAAGCAGGCACCTATTTTGGACTTGCATTTGTATGTTTTGACAGATGAGCATTTTAATACGAATATTTATGAAAAATATATCTGAATATTTGAGAATTCAAAAGGAGCTTCAATTATTTTTTATTTCTTAATGTAATAGAACTGTGAGTGTATTAAAAATGAAGGTGTATCCATAATACATCTCTAAGCAGCTAATTTTAATCAAGTTTTCATGACTGATTACTGTCTTTTGCCCCAAATACAGGCAATCATCTTAAAAGCAGCAGAGGTCTGTTCTGTATTTAATCCTCACCAAAGGCGGCAGAGTTGTCAAAAAAGGACTCTTTAATTAGTAGCGTCTGTTCCAAGAGTCTTTAGGCAAGCTCCTAGAGAAGTAATATGTAATAAGGTAACAATTTTAATACATAGTTATGTTATATATTTATTTTATAAGACAGGATATGCTGCAATACGTGAAGGACTGTTTAGTGACCCTGCTTGTCGTTTTTCTAGCTCCAGATGAAAAAACAACTCTCTTGCAGGGTTCCTGTCATCCAGCTGAAATAGTCAAGACTGTTCAGCTCTAGGGTTTAACAATGAACCACATCATTTTTACACAGAAAAACCCTCTCTTGGCCTTGCTGCCACCATTGTTGTTACAGCACTGGCAGCTCATGAAGGGATTCGCTCGGTGGTGAGCTCCAGCGGCTGTTACTGCCCAGCGTCTGCTCCCACAGGAAGTTTCCAGAACAAGGACTGCACGTTGCTCAACTGTGCTCTGTGTATGGAACTTTATGTAAACCTTAAAAATCACACAGACATTTGGGAATTAATTACCCTACCCAGAGTACGTGACAAGCTGTACATGCATCGTTACAGCTTGGCAAAATAGAACCCGAGCTCCCAGAGGGCTGTGTTTCTTCTCCACCACATGCGAGATACAGCTGGCTACTTTTAAAGTGTATCTGAATGTTACTTAAGGTTGTGTGGTTTTTCATGAATTTTTTTACTTATAGGTGACTTAGGACACAGACATTAATCAAAAGTAATCTCCTTGTTACTTAACCCCTTCAAAGAGATACAGAAAAGTAAGTACTTGAAGAACATCAGCAGTTAGACAGGAGTTGTAAACCACTGACTCACCTGAGGACTGGCTGTGTCCCAGCAGCAGCGTGTGGGTCACGGAGAAAAGGACTCCTGGGGCACCAGCACCTTTCCTCGGAAATAAATCTGACTAAAGCAATAGACAGTTCCACGTCAATAGCAGGGCTTTGGCATCAAGACAGTTCAGTTCAAATAAAAGCTTTATTGGGAAATGAAGCGTTACACTGACTGAAAAACCACGACCCACCAGGATTTAACCTCTTCAAGAATGAAAATTAGCCAGACTGGGTGGTTTTACACAAAGCTGTCATCGACACCAAAAGAGTTCCTGACGGTCCCCAAAGAGACGGATGACTTAAAGGTACAGTCCCTCGGGGGTTCCCTCCTGTTTCTTATAGAGAACGTTCTCTTTGGACTTCTTGAAGTCTTCATTTGTGACTTTCATGCGCCGTTCCCTCAAAGCCATCAATCCAGCTTCTGTACAAATGGCCTGCAAGAGAGAGAGCCAGAACGTTACTGTCTGTGCCTCGGAAGACAGTGGCACCTTCACACCACTCCCATGGGCTCGGCAGCAGAAGTGAAGAGCATTAACACGATGTACATTGTGAAGTTTGGGGCTGTTCAGCACCTAGAACCAGCCAGATAAAGCTGTCCCTCAGTGATGTCACCACAGGTAACTCAAGAACAATTTCAATACACAATGTTTTGTGGATGCAATAAAAAAAAAAAAAAGAGACTTGCTTTGTGTTTTGAAGTCTAACAACAGTGATGTGCAACTGACCTTGATGTCTGCACCGCTGAGATCATCTTTTGCCATAATGAGGTCATCCAAAGTCACATCATCTGCCAGCGTCATCCTGCTCGTGTGAATCTGAAAGATCCGTTTCTTGGTCTTTTCGTCAGGTAGAGGGAACTCGATTTTCCTATCGATGCGTCCTGTGCAAGAGAAAAAGCTCAGTCTTAGGGTTTTTAGACGCAGCTGCTGGGAACAGAGCAGGGAGAAGGCCTCAGGGTTAGGCTGAGGGTAACGGATTCCTCACACCACCATCAATCAATCACGTCTCTGAGTAGAAAGCGAGACTGGACTATTCTGTCTGCAGTGAACAGGAAGCTACTGGAGCTGAAGGATCCCATGAAAGTCTGTGTCAGTGCAGGTGAGAGACACCCCACCTGGGAAACGTGAAAAACCACAGCTTCCTTGAGCCACATACAAATATAAAAAAGGCAACGTGTCCCAGCACAGAAAAGTATTAATGAAATACTTACATTCTTGTTATACACACAAATTAATCACTGTAGCAACTTGAAGAACTTCCAATATAACCAGCCCCCTAAAAACACCCCAAAAACTAAAATCTAACTGAAGAAGGAAGGTTTTGCATAAGATGTTCTGTTCTGAGTCCCTACCACATTTCCTTTATGTCAGTAGGGACTTTGGATATTCCGATACTCATTGTTCCAACTTCAATGAGCAATCTTTTTGAACATACTTTCCATCCCTGGATCACTCCTGGTTTTCCTTTATTTTTTACAGTACCCTTTTCTAAAAATAAGGGTTGATGGCACCACGTAGGATATTCCAGCATGCAATGGTTATAATTTAAGTTATAATTTAAGTACCCAACAGGTGTAGAAAGTTTCCTTCCAACTAAGTTTTAGATCATCTTTGCTTGTCTTTTAATACTGGATCAGTATTTTTCCCTTTGCTCCAACAGCACCTGGCTGACTCGGAGGGATAAGGCAGGGCTAAGAAGGTGACAAAACCAGACCTTTTGAAAACCCAAACACACCTCAGGAACTTCATACCATGGAGGTGTTTTCTAAACTCCTTTCTAAACTCCAGTCTAGTGACTGTTCATCTAGTGACAAATTCATCTTCAATTATCTTTACTCTCCCTCTTCCCTCTATTACTTTACAAGGAATATCTCCAAAACCTCTTCAATCCTTACAATTTAGAGGACACAAACAGGAGGCCTGGCTTATTCCTTTGATCTCTGTGTTGCTTTCTGACTTCTGATTTAACAGACCCCACAGATGTGTTACCTTTTGGTACATTTAAAAATACTACTTGTGCCTGTTCAAGCTCTTGACCCATCACGTGATACAGAAGTCAAAAAATAAGGTATTACTTCTGGGTTGCTCATCCCCCAGGTGACAGCAGGCAGGGGAGGGAGCAGCCTGGTTTCCCACCATCAAAAATCCAGGCTCTCATCATTCAGGCTTCAGTTCTCATCGATGGAACAGGAGCGGAACCGCCCGACACCCCACGAATCGCTGCTTTGGCACCGTAACACCAAAGAGCTGTGCCATCTTAATCCAGAGGAACAATATACAAACTGATCCTGTATACGTAAGAGGAATTGACACATTTCTTCTCCCATTTTTTCTCCCATTTGGAAGCTTGTGAATGGGTTCTGATTTTAACAGACGAGACGGTGAATGAAGACAAAGCAGTGACTTGCATTCTTTTTACCAGCCCCTGTTTGTTGAGTTATGACACCTCCTTTCACAGGAAAAGTGACTTAAGCACAGACAGTGGGAAGGCTGCTCTTACCTGGCCTAATGAGAGCGGGGTCCAGTGTTTCTATTCTGTTGGTGGCCATGATAACTTTCACATCCCCCCGAGAGTCAAACCCGTCCAGCTGGTTCAGCAGCTCCAGCATTGTGCGCTGGATCTCTCTCTCGCCACCCGAATTGGAGTCATACCTTTAAGAAAACGATAGGCAAATTTAAGAACATACTTCGCACAACTGCCATCAACATAGAAACAAAATAACGTGGTGGTGGTGGTTTTGTTTTTTAAATGGCTATAACAGATTTTTGCTTTAAATTTAACGTTCACCCACAGTAAACAAAAAGCATGTTTTCAGAATGGGATTGTGACGTGGAGGAAAGTAAAGAGATCCTGAACTGCTGTCCCTTTCCCCAGCTAAGAGAACAATAGTCACCTGAAACAAATCGGTCTCTTTTCCACGTTTGTTACGTATTTGGAAAGCTCTTTTCCCCCCTAACAAAATTAACAAATAAAAAGGAAAAAACTCTAATTCTTAAAAGCACATCATCCACTTGATAGAAAATACAGGTTGTCCCTGATTTTTCCATGTCGGAGCTTTTCCTTGGGCAGGCAGTTATCACTGTAGGGCCTTCAGCCCTTCTAACACAGGTCCTGCTTTAACTCTGCCCTTTCCTGAAGCACAGGGACCAGCGGCTGCTTTTCTCTGCTTTGTGGCTCGGCTATTCTATTTTGCTAATCTCTGACCAGGTCATCTCCATCCAGAACAGTCCACCCACGTTCAGGAACAATTTGAAGCAACATTTCTGAAGAATTCTGTGAGCGACACACTTCACCATCGCTCCAGTCCTTTCACGTAGACTGACATACCCGAGGCAGAAGCTGCCTCGCCCTGGAGCTTCAGGCAGGAGCTGTGTAGTAACATGTATGAGCAGCTTTTTATTCATTTAAGAAACATTACAATAAACGGGTATATTCTGGATCAAGTACACTGCTTTTAAGTTGAATCACTAAAGCCAATTACTGTATATTTGGGTTTGCACTTAAAGGATACCACATGAACTGATAGACAGTTCCTCTTTCTGTGTAAGATACTCCATCACAGAGATGCTCCCAGGTAGCAAGAGAACAGAGGCTCAGTCTCTGGTCACATCTACTTAATATGAAAAGGCTGTGACATATTGTCATTTCCAACAAGTTATCTGAAGTCCAGAGAAGGGCAACGGAGCTGGTGAGGGGTCTGGAGAATAACGGGGAGCTGCTGAGGGAGCTGGGGGTGTTCAGCCTGGAGAAAAGGAGGCTGAGGGGAGACCTTCTGGCTCTCTCCAACTCCCTGAAAGGAGGGTGTAGCCAGGGGGGGTCGGTCTCTTCTCCCAAGGAACAGGCGATGGGACAAGAGGAAATGGCCTCAAGCTGCTCCAGGGGAGGAGCTTGCATCCAGATTGGATATTAGGAAAAATTTTCAGACAGAAAGGGTTATTAAGCCATAGAACGGGCTGCCCAGGGAAGTGGTTGAGGCACCATCCCTGGAGGTGTTCAAAAGACGGGTTGACATAGTGCTCAGAGACATGCTTTAGTGATGGTTTTTTATCAGAGTTAGGTTGATGGTTGGACTAGATGATCTTAAAGGTCTCTTCCAACCAAGACAATTCTATGATTCTATGAAGTTTTACTTGTTAAAAAAAGAGTATTATGAAAACAGTAGCAGAGCTAAGAAACTGACTATCAATATGTTTGCAAGAGCAGTGTTTCTAGTAAACCTTTTCTTGTCCCTGGCAACACTGGTGTGTGAGGTGGGAATATTGTACCTCTTTGTACCGATGGCATCGATTTCATCAATGAAGACGATGGAGGGAGCGTGCTCTTCCGCCACACGGAACAGCTCACGCACGAGCTTGGGACCGTCCCCCAAGTATTTCTGGATAAGTTCCGAACCAACCACTCTCAGGAAGGTCGCTGAAGTCTGGTTTGCCACTGCTTTAGCCAGTAAAGTTTTACCTGTTTTCAGTTGGAAAGAAAAACTGTTATTAGTTTGCAGGGGATAAACGAAAAAGAAGAAAGTGCTTTAACAAAACAGTCTCATGAGATTGGTGACAAACTTGGCAATAGCTCAGGATTAACTAAACGTAATTTATTTTTTCGTGTGAGCTCAGCAGGGCTGTCACTGCACTGCAAGGTACCTGTGCCGGGGGGGCCGTACAGAATGACGCCTTTGGGTGGCTTTATCCCCATCTCTTCGTAATACTCGGGGTGGGTGAGAGGAAGCTCCACAGACTCCTGCAGCACGAGAAAAAAACCGCAACTGAGGTTTTTTTAAAGAATCATAGAATTGTTTAGGTTGGAAGGGACTTTTAAGGCCGTCTAGTCCAACCATCAACGAGCACTCTCCACAGAAGCTCTGTGGGGGCCTCAAGAACAGCATTAATCAAAGTAATGAAGACAAAAAAGAACTTAACTAATTTCAGGACAGACCTTGAAAAATACAGACATATGCGTCTCTGCTGCCTCCCGTACTAAGGCAACTACTCTGTTTGAACAGGTCTTCTTACTGTTTCCACTTGGCGTGTGGAAGAGAAGCAGCGAGTGTTCCCCCTCCTCCAACCTAAATCCATCACCCCGAGTTTGGAACCTGGGAGTTCCTGACGCCCAAACACTCTTGCAGGACCTTGGGTGGGGAGACCCTTTATGACAGGATGTCTTCCACCACGAGTTACCACATACTGCAGAGCTGGTGATTTTTGGATGCCTACCCAAATCAGAAGGGTTGAGTTGTACCAGGGTTCAGGCAGAGCTCTGCTGGTAGTTAAAATAACAAAACACAGACCCAACCAACCAACCAACCACTGCAAACACAAAACAAAATAAAAAAATCCCTACCCACCAGATCCTCAGGTTGCAGGGCATCGGACACTCAAAACAACCTCTGCACTTCTTGGAACTTAACTCTTGCCTTAGAATCATAGAATCGCCTAGGTTGGAAAGGACCTTAAAGATCATCTAGTCCAACCATACCTTGCAACAACGGACAACTTTACAAGTTACATGTTGCAAAATACTAAGTTATTGCAGAGATTTTCTGAGCTCAGGGCTCTACAGGACCCACAGCTCCCGTGAAAGGTTTCTGCGCACGCGCTCTGTGAATGGGCGTGCTGCCCACTCGAGGGATTCGGGTCTGTGAGTCTGCCCAGCAAGACGCTACATGAAGAGCAGCTGGTCCTGCTGTTGGGCTTTTGAGCTCCAACCACAACAGCTCTTTGCTGTTTATCAGTGTAAATGAGTACAACCGAATACCTTGATTTCTTGAATCTGGTTGTCAAGGCCACCGATGTCGGCGTATGTTTCTTGAGGCGCTTTCTCCACTTTCATCACGGTAACTAAAGGGTCTGTGTCATCCATCAGGACTCCTATCACCGCATGAACCTAATGCAAGCATTAAGAGTTGTCAAAAAAAGCAAACAGTGTTACTGATACAAGCTCAACCCTAAACCCAGTGCCCATCTATTCAGGTGGGTGACGTAAAGAGTATTAGCTCTCAGAGCCCACAATCCTGTGATTCTTGGAAAAAAAAAAGCCCAGTTAAAAACAGTACATGAACTGGTGCTTTATTTTATAAAACCAACTCACCTTATGATTTAGCAAAACCGAGCAGCCGGGCTCCAGCAGATCCTTGTCCACGAAAGACAGAATACTGACGTAGTGTTCCGATCCTACTGACGTGGAGACAATAGCGTGGTTGTCATCAATGATCTCCTCCAAGGTACCCACCGACATGGGTGTCCCCCTGAGATCATCCACCTTCGATCTTTCTTCCTGTTGTCAAGAAGAACCCAAGAAATGACTCAAAAATGCAGGCAAAAACATTCTCGTACAACCCTAGCTCAGGAGTTCACACCCACCTGAACAGAACCAGGCTTTGCTATTGCTGTTTCACTGCCCCAAAAGGCATAAAAGCACAGGCCAGAAACTAATTCCATGATTATTTTAGTCCTACCCTACGCCCGCTACAATATGGATGTACATACCTAGAATATTCTTTCTTTCTCTGTTGACAGGTACCTGGGAGCTGCACTTTGACAGACCACTAAGAAACAGAAAACCACTGTGGCCTCATCTTGTTAAACTACAAGGAAAAAAAATCCCCTGTTTTCTGGACAGTAACTGAGATTTCATTTTTCGTGATTTCACAGACTTCCACATTCATGGCACTTGATTTCCATTGCTTTCCTATGAAGCGTGTTTGCATTACAGCATTTATTGCATTAGAAGTAACGGGTCATTCAAACCTCACCTCTTGCTTTTCTTCCAAAGGTTTCATCTGTTCTTGATTTCTGATAAATTCTTCCTCCATTAAGAGATAATCTTTAATTCTCTCCAGTTTCAGCAACTTGAGTCTGCACTGTGTGTGCGGGGTCACTGCAATCAGAGCACAATCACGCTGTTTTACATTGAGTTCGACACGGTACCAACTATTCACTAATTCGTTACCAGAAATTCTGCTTTTTTTTCCCGACAATAACTTCTATCCGAGCGGCAGGCACTATTTCACTCTTCACACTGTAATTCTAGGTAAAGAACATTTTTAAAGATAATGTTTCCCCTGCATTTCTTCTCACATCAATTTCAATTTTTCTCTCTCTTACCCAGGAGTTCATGGGCTGCATCTTGCATTAACGATGATCTTACTTTGTGTTTTTATGTTAATTAGAAATAAAATCACATTTGGCCTTCTGTTTAACCATTTGTGACCTCCAGCCAGCCACCTCCAGGGGAGAGAGCCAACGTTCTCAGGGCTGCGGGGCAGGCAGAACCCTTACCCAGCGGGAGTTTGCTGGCAGCATCTGGTCCCTTTGTTTTCTTCTTCTTCTTCCCCACTCTGGTTGGAACCGGAGGTTCGTATTTCTTCTTCTTATCCTTATTGAGAAAAAGAATTCAGTGAAAAAATAAAATCAGGATATTAACAATGAAAAAATACAGACAGATTTAGGTGCACAGACTGACAGAGAGCTCCACTTAAGCTGAATTGCTACGTAACAAACTTGTCTCCTTTAGGACATATAGTGTGAAATGCAAAACAAACATTAATCTTAATTTTTTAGAAAAGTTCAGAAGTTTATTCTCCTGCTTATTTTACATCTTTCTCATTTAGATTTCTACCAGTTTTCAGGTAGTATAGAACACGGAAGGCCGAAGCCTGAAGTAAATCACGAACAACGCTCCGACATGAAAGGATGAGGAAAATACTGAATTTGACCATTTCTGTTGGATTTTAATGAACAGGTAACACACGTTCAGCTTGTGGAGAGCGTGCCGGGCACATTACACTCCCATCTCCAAAGGAAACTGGAAAGGCCTCTAATGGTCCACAACAAGAAGTGCTAACCTCATGCAGAAGACATCATGATGTCATTTTCAAACCAAAACCAGTTACTTAAGTGACAGCCCAAAGGCTGTCTTTCCTGACCCAAACAGATTTATAGCTTTATTCTTTTTAGAAATTACTACTGTCAAATAATTCCATTTTTCCTTTACAGTCAAGCCCCTCTTTTCTATTCTTGGACAGCAACCTGTTTTCTCCAACGCACACCCATTAGACATTTCATCACAGATAGCAAGAGTGGAATTTTATGTGGTTCAGAGTACAAAACCAAACAAAAAAAAGGTAAAATAAAGGCTATGGCAGCCAGCCTCTATGACAGCACACCTGCAGTTCAGCCTTTAAGCAACAGCATTTGTTTTGGTTTTAGTTACCTTGTCATCCTTCTTGCCACCACCAGGACCGTGTCCACCGCTCTGACTTTGACCCTAAGTAAGAAGAAATAAAAGCCAAATATAAGTAGGCCACTACGAATCTTGAAACCTACGGGCAGTTCCGTGTAAAGAAATGCCGTAATTAGGTCTCTCCCACCTAAACAAAGTACGAACACATCCCAATTAACTGCCAACAGCCGGTGACTAAAGCGAAGCGGGGGCTTACGAGGCCGGGAAGGACACGTTCGTGGGTCTGTTTTGGACTCACACGGCACCGCGTTGTCCGGCTACACCGTAATTTAGCTCATTCCGTGCTCAATTATCGCGCAGCACTAAGTGAGGGGTATCACGAACGCTTCTCCCTCCCGCCCATTTACCCACCTCTCCCTCCCGTCAGCCGAACAGGCCGGTCCCGCCGAGACCCTGACCCCTCCGGGGCGATACCGCGCTACGGACCCCCGGCTCCGAGGAGCGACCACCGAGGGGAGCCTCCCGCGGCGGCGAGCCCCGCCTCGCCCACACCCCTTTGCCCGGACCCGGCGGACCCGCCCGCGCTCCCCCCACGCTG